>JAVQJS010055840.1:0-17888 GCA_036024795.1 Galaxias rostratus | reverse complement strand
TGATGTGATGTTCGAAGGACAGGGTGGAGTCGAAGTGAATGCCAAGGTTGCGAATGAGTGGGGATGGAGTGAGGGTTGTGTTGTCTATGTTAAGGTGGAAGTCTTGGATGGATTTGGTTTTATCAAAGCGCCCTTCCCCCGACTCAATGAGAACAAATACCACCAGAGATTGTGCTCTTTGAAAGCCCCCATGCAGTCTTTTTTTTGGGGGGGGGGAAGAGTGTCACCTAGTTCGGAGCGGGTCCAAAACCCATCGTGTCTCATTTTGAGCTCCAAGGTTTCAGAACCAAAAGTTCTCCAACTTGAAAAATAGCCAGGAACCACAATACAATTAGATCACTGGAGGAAGTCGTTTAGATCACAGAATTGGTAGCGCTAAGGACGTTTGCATTTTGAGAGGGACATCTTAATTTAGTGTAAAGACGCTGGTACAAATAAAGACACTAAAACTCCATAAATAATCAATTCAAAACACAACACAAAAAGCGAATATATAAACTACTCTCTGTAACAATGAATTGGCCTACCTGCATCATCAGCAAACGTCTCATGGTTAATAGAACCATTCTGCCCTGCAGGGGGAAATAAATCAAAAGGAAATCAAATCAAAGGGGGGAACAGCCACACAACTGCTTTTCTTCTGCTGTTTCTTTTCCCTTCAATGTAATGTTAAAGCCACCCGTTTACTTCTATGAGCGTACATCTTGGAAAATGTAATAATGACAGAAATAAACAACAACTATACTACTACTACTAAATCATGTGTGTTTATATGTCTGCTTCCCTCACCAACGGCGCAGGTCAGACGGGGCAGCGCGATGCCCTCGGCCTGCGTGCTACGGTTTTGCGAGCACTGTGCGGTGTGTGTGTGTGTGTGTGTGTGTGTGTGTGTGCTCCTCTCACCGACGGCAGCGGCGGCACAGGGCAGCGTGACGCCCCACGCCCGGGCGGCGTGCCTCAGCAGCAGCGTGGAGATCTGCCGGTGGACCAGGCCGTTCCAGTGCACGCCGTCCTTCATGCGGTGCTGCAGGGAGAAGCGAAAGCGGTGGTGCATGTCCAGCACGTCCAGGCCGTGGGCGTCGGCCAGCGTGCCGCCGTAGAAGTTGGCCTCCACGACGTCGTAGCGCAGCGTCGGAGCTTTGTACGCAATCTGACAGGAAGAGACAGAAAGATAGACAACATCAAAAACCCAGGAGAGAGGAGAGCATACAAGATAGGGGTCCTCAAGAGTTGAAACAGGCAGAAACTAGAAAGAAAATAATGACTAACCACTTTATTTTATAATAAATTATTCACTTAATGATAGCCACGATGGCACTTCAACTTATTAAGAGGGCATTTACAGGAGACATTTTTTTAATCAATAAAATATATTTAATAAAAAAAAAAATCCCCCCCCAAAAAATCCACTATTTAAACTGCTGGGCAAACGCACGCCTGCACACCTACCTCGGGAACAAGAAAGCCCCCCACATGTGGCCGTTTGCCAAGGGGCATGGTCAGGTTCCACATGACGAGGGAGTCTTTGGGCAGGATCCTGTTCAGCTCTTCAAAGAACGTATTGAGGTTCTCCTTGTACTCGTCCGCCCACTCGGCGCCGTACCTGGAGTGACAACGGCCACGTGTAAAACGCCAGACGGAACTTTCCGTGGGTGTGCCGTGCGAGCCCCGTCAAAATGTGCGGCCCACCCATGCGATATACAAAATCGAGTGCCGTTATACACGTCACCTTTTTAACCTTGTTCCCTATTACCCACTAAACCCACTCAACAGTTTGCCCCCACACTCTCACCTGGACACGTCCCAGATGCAGGAGTTAACGACCACCACGTCGGGCTTGATGCCGTTCCGGAAGTCCTCCAGGATGCTCTCCACGTAGCGGGAGTAGATCCTGGTCAGGAAGTAGTAGCGGACCAGGTGGTGGTCGGTACGGAATTGACGCACCTCCCGGTATTCTGTGCCGTTGGTCATGTGACCCATGCGGCCACCTTCCACCAGGCTGTCTTTCTCAAAGCACGTCTCTCCCTGGAAGTCAAAATGGGAGAGGCAACAGCAACTGCGGTGAAGCAGATGAGGACAAAGAACTTAGGAGCAAAATATAGTAGCCCTTCGATAAAGAAATCTCACTAAAACATGACACTTAACGATACACAAATGGTTACCTATATAGATCTAATTTCTCTTTCTCTGCACTACTTTTAGTCCAACATAAATTCTTCTTAAACATGACTTAACTGGTAGAATGTTACCATGTCCTAGAGTCTCCATTGAACACCACTCTTGAAAGAATTCAAGTCTCTCTTTTAGGAAGTTTGAAGTTTATTTGTCATATGCACTTAACACAGGGCCTACATGCAATGAAATGTGCTGGACGAAGCTAAGAATACAAAATCTAAAATTACAAAAATAAGTACAACA
Organism: Galaxias rostratus; assembly: GCA_036024795.1. Lineage (NCBI taxonomy): Eukaryota > Metazoa > Chordata > Actinopteri > Galaxiiformes > Galaxiidae > Galaxias > Galaxias rostratus. The sequence goes on along the minus strand of JAVQJS010055840.1, from coordinate 15,470 downwards.
TATCGAATAGCAATACATTCAAAATAGAAGTGTGAAGGGCAGTAAGGAAGTGTGAGGTTCAGATGGATTGCTACCTTGGACTTGAGTTGGGACAAGCTGAGGTAGTTGTCTCTCTGGAGCAGAACCACCATGTCCTTGTACACTGCCCGCTGGACTTTAAAGGATCAGGATGAATATGGCTCTCAGAGCCATTAAATATGACATAGCCTTTATAAGAAAAATTTCTAAAGTGCGACTAGAAATTTGAGATAAAGTTGGATTTAAGAGTCACACTATAGCCGACTTAATGGATTGGATAATAGTTATTGTGCCAAAACCTACTTGAGTCCCCAAGAACAACTACAAACTTGTTGTGGAGCAGCTTGGAGACCTGCGGGTGGGTTATGCACTTCATTTTCTCCATCTCTACATCATGATAAAATTATTAGCATTAATAAGCAGTGATTTGGTTAAACAGTGGGCTGAAGCATTATAAAGAGAACAGATTTGCTGGAGGAATTTTGGGTAGGTATGAAGTTTACACGATGCATGTGACTGAACAAACAGGAAAGAAGGTGATAATTGCATATTTATGAGAACGTTCCTACAAGCAATGAAATTATGCCAGGTATTGTTAATGCAACAGAAATCCACGTGTAAAGTTAACACATTTTAGTAGCTGCCTAATGTGAACGTCACCAATGTGATCAACGATGCAACATTACTAACAAAGTCAATTGCAAAGTTGAGTGTTATCAATAATAAATCAAATTGCAATTGTAAATCCTTGCGGTATCTACCTTTGGATATGCAGTCGCTGAATGTCAATCTGGACCGTTGTTCCAGGCCGTGGTGGGTAAGTCGTAGATATGCCGATTTAAAACAGATGACGGCGCGTGTTTTTGCACTTAAAGCCAGTTAGCTAGCGTGCTCTTTCCGCTAAAGTTAGTTACAATAGCTAGCTCCGCTACATGTCAATTTAGGGGGCTAAATTCATAGTTTTATAAATTGGAAGATTCACGATGTTGACATTTAATAGACGAAAATGAAATAATTGTTTTCTGGATATCTAGCTAATATGACTAATGTCATTTAATAGTCGAAAATGATTATGGCCAATTAACGCAAAACCAGAACTGGCTAGAAATTGTTAGCCAACGTCAGTGTATGGGTTCGCTAGCAAGCTGTTAAACAACAAATATCGACAATAACCTGTCTTTCCACCCTTTACCATACTTTATAGTCATTCAATGATAATAATTACAAATATACTCAAACTAAAATATCTATATCGACAACAGGTGCCACTTCAAATCTCAACATTAACCATGCTTTAGAAGTGTTGGCGGCGAGGAACTCGGCAGCACTAGACCAAAGTAATTGAATTGGCAAATTGAAGCACTATACAGATATCTCCAGTAGGGGACAATATTGTAAAGCCTGAACTGTTTCGTAAGCATAAAATAGGAAAGAATTGGTCTGAAATTAAAATTTAATTTGATTGCATGTTAGTGTTTTTACACAGTAATTGTAATTTCAACACAATTTTGAAAAATTGGACACACTTACAATAAATTCAAATCAAAGCATATAACGCGAACAGTAAATATATTAAATAATGTCTAGTAGGTCCATACCCGTACCCTTTTAGTAAAAGTCGCTGTTGTCATAATAATCGATCACTTGCATATGCTGCTCTTTTTTGGAGAAGTTTGTTTCTCCGTCTTCCTCTACCGCCTCTTCATCTGTGCCCTCTTTCTTGGTATCTTTCTTTTGGTGAAATTCCCAGTATATTCCCGTCAAAGCCTTTGCTGCATCAAGAGAAACTTTGAGTTTCCCTATAACCTCCCTCTCCTCGTCCACACTTACAACTAAGCAGATAGAAGAAAAGGAGAGGAGTAGAGAGAGCCATGAGGGATCAAAATAGTCCAAACTTCAACTAGCCAAAAGAATAGGAGAGTGGTGTTTGTTACATCATTCATCCATCCATCATGTATATCATTCCTTTCTATGCCTCCTATGATTAGATACATACTGTCAATTTGCCTCTCGATAACATCGTTTCCAGTCAGCAGCAGTTCCTGCAGGTCAAGGAAAGCGTGTCCTACGTCAACACACTCCTCTTCCTCACCTTCCTCCATGGGTTCACTGACCACCGTAAACTTCAACCTAGGTGGACACAGACACAAATACATTATCCTCATTGTGATGAACAACACTTAAGGTTATCGTGGACATTTGTCCCTCCAAAAAAGAGGTCAAAGGAGGAATGTTAGCATATTTGTCATGGAAATCCCTGGCTTCCTTCAAATCTGATCTGCGATGTTTTGTTTTTTAGACCGGTGAACAAAGTGCTATTCTGACTGACCTGCCCTGGTTTGGATCGGTGCCCTCCAGCATTGTGTAAAGGTACTGTCTCAACGGACGTGACTCTGAGCCGTCCACATAAATCACTGGGGAAAAAAAGGAGAAAGAGAGAGAGAGGAGATAATCAGAGGAAGCGAATCTAGATATGAGTTGTTGGAAGATCAAAGATAAAAAAAGAGACATTGGCTAAACATGGTCATATTGAACTGACACACGCACGCACACACACACACTCACAGACAGACGTGCACACAAATACAACGTGTAAGCAAGCACCTCTTGTGAAGTTGTAATGAATCTCCTCTCCCTTTATTGGCTTACGGAGGGACATGGGTGTCTCTGTTGTCTCCATGGGAACGCCCAGAAGGCGGTACTCCACATAAACGCGCTGAATGGACTGGTCTTTTGCCACTCGGGAGGTGGGGCCAAACGTCAGAGACAGAATCTCTACTCTAAGTTTATCACCCTATAAATAAAGAAAATTGATTTTCTTTGGAGAGGCACAGGCTGAATTGTTTGCTATAGATCTGATGAGGGTTGTTTTTGACTCTCTGTGGTCTCTGGGGCCATTTGATTCTAATTCACCAGCAATCAAACGATTCCCATTCCAATGGCTGGCTATAAATGTGTTGCTGTTGGCTATGTAGCAGTTTATTAATTATTTGTAGGCAATTTATTTACCTTCCTGACTGGTCTAAAACGTGGCGGGATGATGAGGTCATCACTTGTAGACGAGGCACTAGAATCAACAGATTCCAGAACATCACTGTCCACCGCAGCAGCTAAGGAGTAAATACAATTTTCCTTGTTTCTTGAAAATGACAATAACCACAATAAAATAGATCTTTGTATGTATAGCATTTCTATCAACCAAATTGCTAAGTAAACATATTTCTACAAGTCATATAATAATATATAAATACTTGTCTCACTGATGTCTTCATCGTCCTCCTCTGTTAGAGACACTTGTTCCAGTGAGGGACGGTCCTGAAAAGGATAGGGAGAACATGAGGCCCGTTCATGGCCTTCACCCTCTTCACTTCCGTGAAAAAATCACCATCCTCTCACCTGGGTCCTGGCATCACTGGTTGAGCTCCTGGCAGAGGAGCAGGAGGCGGATCCAGGAGGAATCGGTGTTGGCACACCTGCGCTTCTGTGCCTGACCCTCCAAAGGGATGACTTTGAAGAGCCAGAATCCTGCTTCCTGGTGAGCGATTGAGAGGGAGAGGCCTGGCTGGGTTCAGGGGTCAAAAGGGGTGTGGTTGGTGACTTAGCAAGAGACGGGGCTCTTTTCCTGGCTGGAGATTGGAGAGGCGTGGCTTCCCTGTGTTCTGGCGATGTCGTAGAGGTAGTACGTGCTGTAGGTCCTCTCACTTTGATTGGCGGAGGCTGGGGTTTCAGCTAGAATAGAAAACAGAAATAAAAGTAATTTGAGGCAAATAACACAGTTTTCGTGTGGCCTTCTTAAATTCAAGGCGGTTGTCTGTTCCTATTGAAGTCATGCGCCGTTTATGAAACAAACATATTCCAAACCTGAACTTGGGTCTGTTTAGGAACTGCTGGTTTAACCTCTCGCGATTCGGCAGTCTGCATGTGGAAATAACAGCAAATTATTAAATGGGTCTATACAGATCAGATTCGTGACATATTGAACATATAAATAAAGAGTTATCTGATATAGTTGGATAACTAGGGGAAAAAAAACTGTTCACCTTAACCCTCGGCATAGCAATCGGCCTCTGCGGCTGCTCAGTGTTCTCCTCCCTTCTGTCCACCACCCTCTCCTCACCCCGTTCAACCTCTCTCTCTGCTCTGTCCATCCCTCTCCGTCTGAGCACGCCCTCTGGCGGCTGGAAGGGGTACTTCCATTGTATGAACACCCTGACGATTCCTTTGGGGCCGCCACCTGTATCCCTCAGGACATAGTCACCTGTGCCGAGGCAATTCGTTTATAAATGTTCAGAATATTTTAGGGTAATTTTCAGGTAACTTATGCAAAGATAATAAATCAAATGTTTTAACATGCTTGATTAACATTCAATAGAATCCAAACATAAAAAGGATCACACACTGCCTTTATGAAACAATGAGTGCGGCTTGATATACTTATGATTATGATGATTATTGTTATTAAATATAAATATATGTAATATATATATATATATATATATTATTTATAAAATATAATACCACATTTGATTAAACTCACCTCGTATTGGCCTTCCGGCTGCCAAGGCTCGGAGCGGCACAGGTGTCTTGGCCAGGTAGGGAGGCGCCGGCGTCTGGTTCTCGCTGTCGTCAAACACGTACACCCACAGACTCCCCGACCTCAGGTACTCCAGCACGTCCCGCGTCACCGCCAGCGGGTAGCTCACCGAGTCGTTGAACAGTGGGTCCGAGCAGCACCGGACCGTGGGCGAGGTGTGCGGCGGAAGGTCGTACAGACGGTACGTCAGATAGGCGTCGGGAAGCAGTCCCGGCCAACTGGCTGTGAGCCCCACGCACCGCTCCAGCACCACCTCCAGCTCGTTAGGTATCCCTCCACCGTAGTCATATAGTTCCTGCTGTAGAAGTAAGTGACCAACTATTCAGGGTGTGAATAGAAAGGGGTGGAAATGCAACAGCAACCTCTCTACAATGAGCTGGAGACACTAGTTATTTCTTGTAAATCATTGTTGAGATTTTAAGTACTCAGCTACCTGGCTGGTATAATAACAGTGAGTTTACTAGTAGTTCTCACCTCATGTCCACTGTCCTGCCAGCCCAGAGTGTAGGGCTGCATAGGGATCCTCCTTGGTGCGGGTGCCGTCCACCTGACCTCAGGTGACCTCTCTGTCAGGCTGTCCATGGACTCGGCTGCATTGGAGAGCCGTACCCAAAACTCCAGCACCCCTATGATCTCATGGTCCGAACCTTGACAGTGTATACACACAATTAGATATTAGCATCAGATGAATCAATAAACATTCCATTATTAACTGCACTGTTACGGAGTTAAAGAATATTGTTGCACACAATTTATAACCGTTGAGAATTTTTATTTTAGTTTGCGTAAACAGCTAGCTTGCAGTAATCATTCAGTTGGCATTGTCAATAAAGGGCATCGGTACTGAGAGTTTGGTTTGTCTCCCACCTGTCAGATTAACCCTTCCGCTCACTCGCTCCCCTCTCCTCTCCAGTGTTCCAACCAGGGTCACGTGACCGGATCCCCGAGTCACAAAGTGAACCCCTCCCAGTGCTTGATGCAGCTCCACTTTCACCCTTGAACCTTGACCCCCGAGCCTACCCAAGTCCCGGGGTGAGAGCGAGTAGCGAGACGTGAATCCATAGCTGGGCTGATTGCCGGAGACCAGAGGGGTGGAGTGCATCTCAAAGTCCAACAAGGCGTAGGTACAAAATGTCACAACCTCTTCAAAACCGTTTTCTGCTTCAAGAGCTCCGCTCATGGCCCTTAGCCCTCCAGGAGTGAAGGTGGCCGCCTTTAAGTGGATTTCCAACAAAGACTCTCCGGGCCTCAGCTGAGAGAAAGTGGTATCATCCTCAATGGGTTGTACCACCTCCTGGTCCCCCCCTGGCCAGGTGTACTGTATTGGTATGGTTTGTTTGTAGTTTCTTGGGCTGTAGGCCAATTCCTTAAGTTGGGCTTCAGAGAAGAAGAAAATGTGGTCGGTATATGCTTTCTTAATTCAATTTTACTTTATTAGGTTTTTATTTTTACTTGTATGCATTTACCTTGTAAAGTGTTAATTTGCTGGGCCCTCCTACTCAGCAGTTTGTCTTTCTCTGTTAGCCTCCTCCTGGTCTCCTCCCTCTCTCTTTCTGATCTCTCCATCATTGTATTCCACTCTGCCTACAAAGTACAGTACCAGACAAAGGTTTGGACACACTTTCTCATTCACTTCAATGAAGACAAGCAAAGTTATGACTGGTAATGTTTGTGAAACTATATTATCTGTATATGTACTGTATGTATTATGTAGAGAAAGATATACATATAAATATATATTTAACAATATAACAAAAAAATTATAATTGCAGGCAGAGAAAATGAATTTGTACAAATGTATTTGACGTTTCACTTCCTGCACAGCCAATCTCTACCTGCAGGTCACTGTTGATGCGATGCTGTAACAGCAGCAGGTCTCTGGTCTTCTGCAGCTCCAGTACCGTCTCGGCGTGTGACGCCCGAACCTCCGCCAGCTCCCGGGAGGAGTCCACCGCATGCTCAGCAGACTCCAGGAAATTCAGGCCTTTGCGGCCTTCCTGCTGGAGTCTGAATGCCTAAGAATTGAGATAGTTGAACAAAGAAAAAAGCAGCTAATGCGATGCCTCGTGAAATGACCATGTTTTTCAACCAATGCCAAAACTCTTTAAAGTCGATCAAGAATCAACGTTGGCTGAGCAGCAGTTGTGCTCTGGTGTTATGTAAAGGAGCTAACCTTAATCTGCAGAAGAGTTTCACTGAGGTCTTCAACACTCATGTCAAACTCCTTCCAGAAGACAAAAAATAGTCATTTATTAATAAATCAAAGAGGATGTGGATTAATACGCATGATGATGATGTTCCCCACATTTGATCACACTGTTCTTCAACAGAGATAATAACATAGTTTATGGGTGGAAATTCCTTATAATATGCAGATATTTTTGAACACTATATAAAGTTCATTTACTATAACATATATTCTGTTGTGTTTTACTTAAGGTTTCTTTATAGATTTTTTGCAATAATGATGACCTCTGACCTTTGGAATGGAGTCCAGTCGGTCCTGCAGGGCGATTACTTGACCTCTGTATTGCAGCACTTCCTCCTCTAAGCCCTTGTGCCTTCCTCTCATTAACTCTGTCAACTCTGGAGACATAACATCAGTATTAAATGAAATTAACTTATCATGCTCTTTGACGGTCTTCAAATAAAAGTGCAATTCTCTATGAACACACAATTTAATAAGAATGTGTGAAAGCTATAGTATATATTGACACATGCTCTCTTCTGCTAATGGATGTCTATGTAGGTCAATTGGATCCCATTTATTCAGTGGGATTTTCTAAATAACAATACACAGCGGCGGTAAATAAACTAAAAATTCCAGTGCACCCCAGAACACCAAACTTTTTTTAGTCGATCCATACCTAAGTCCATTCACAGTCTGCGCTGACCTGTACAGCACTTTTGTCAACATCATGAGTTGTTTTTAAATGTGCGTCGTGAATTCATTTTACTTTTACTGAAGGGCACTTTACCATTCCTACCTCTTTCCTGCTCCCTCTGCTCCTCCATCCTCTCTTTGTACAGTCTCCATCCCTCCTCTTCTCCTTCCAGCCTTCGTCTCTCCTCCCTCTCCACCCTTAGTATCTCCTCCAATCTCTGGATGTCGGTTCTTAAAATCTCCTCTTTTTCTCTCTCCCTCTGTTTCTCCAGCTCCCTTTCTTGGTCGGCGTGCCCGTCTTGATGGCTTTGCACAGACAAAGTCCTGATACGGAGAAGGAGGAGGATATTGTCGCAAACAACAGCGAGACAAAAAAGAACTATTGCAATGATCCTGAGAGAGACACACAAATATGTCGAAAATGAGAGAGGAGAAAGTAATGACATCATGAGGAAAGATAAATATAGTGCAACAGCATTACATGGCCTATGGTTTACGGTCCGTGCCGAACAGTCATGTTGTCACGCTCACCCTTCCAGCAGTGTGTCATAGCTCTCCTTCAGCAAAGCTCTCTCACCCTCCAGATCACAAACGCGCTCCTGGAACTTAAACCACAGAACAACATTAATTACAAATTGCATTAAAAGCACTTCAGCCCATTTAGTATTCCAAATCTAATTTATTTTTGTAACAAAACGTTCTTATCCATTACAGAACGGAGGGATTTAACGTTGTTCATGTATTTTAACATCATGGGACGGTACCGTTGTTTTAGCGTTTGTTATGGACATATTTTTGAACCATTTACACCGTCATCCTTATTCCCAGCAGTACCTCTTCCAGGCCTCGCAGCGACAGGGTGGCGTTGGTGAGCTGTCCCTCCAGGTCCAGTGCTCTTTGTCGCTCCGCTTTCAGCTGCTCGCTCAACTCCTCCACCTTCTTCAGCAAAGCCCCCTGGCTTTCTTTCAGTGACCTCTGACTCTATTGGTCAATGAAATACAGAGCGGAGCGAGAGTGACCAGCCTTGATGACGCAAGGTGAAGGTCGAGGGTGACTGTACCGACATGGTGCCTAATTTTAGGACTGCTCCTCTTACCTCTTCTAGTTGGGACTCGTAAGCCTGATAATGGAATAAAGCAAAAGCTGGTTTAGCAAGACAGAAAGCATACTGTGTGTTAGTGTACTTGAGTGTGTGTGTGTGTGTGTGTGTGCTACACAGATAGACATGTTCAGAGACAAAATGTTTGTGTGCACATTTATTTTTAACGCTAAAACATAGGTGCAGATAAGTCCTTTCCGGACCTCCTGCAGCTCCTTGAACTTTTCGTGGAGGAGGCGCAACTCAGTGCTCCTCTCGGACAGCTGCTTCTGCAGCCGGATCACGTCCACGTTGTCTCTGATGGTCAGTCTGTGGGTAAGACCAACATTACGGGTTACGGCTCGGACGCTGTGTCCGCATTGACAGCGTCCATGACCACACACACACGGCTATATCTCAGATGATGTGATTATGGGTTTATGTGAGTGAGTTTAAGACGCTTTGGGAAAAATTGCAGAACTAGGAGGGGACTTCGGAGGTTGAAAAGAAACATCTTATTAAGCACACACACCGGTATTATTTTCAAGCCTTTTTTATTATGATGATAACTCTTATTAAATACTAATACTATAATATTAGATACTAACTATTATTATTAACTCTATGATATAGGTATAGAGAGTAATGTCTATAATATAATATTTGGGTCCTCTTGGCCAGGGTTCGTTTGTTAAAGAGATGTCTATCTCCATGGAACTCACTTAATTGAATACAGAATAAATAACTACAAATAAAAATCCACCTGTGTCCCTCCGCCTGTTGCCTCCTCATGTCCTTCACGGTGCCCTCTATCTCCCTCTCTTTCTCCCTGAGGGTGTCCCGGAGGGCCTGGGCGGCCAGCTCCAGCTCCGTCACCCTCATCTGCTGGTTCTCCACCACACCGGCCCTGCTGGGGGACAAAGAGGGTGGTGGTGGTGGGGTCCGGGGAGGGGGGTGTCGGGGTAAGACGGCAGTGTAAAAGAGAGGGTTTGGCTTATCCTTTCGAATTTTCGTCTGCAACATTTTCAATAACCACAAGAAAGTGAAAGGTTATTGTGAATTTGTCTTTGTTGACTGATTAAGTTATGTGAACTTACAATCTTTCTATCTCTCCTCTGGTGTCCTCCAGGGTGGAGCCATAACGGGGCGGGGCCGTCTGAGCTGCTCGCCTGATTCCGCCCTCTCCCTCCATGCCCCGCCCTGAGAGACAGGTGAAGAGGGTTTATCAGCAGCAGAGCTCAAAAGTCTGTTTCAGCAGCAGAACCCGACAGTGGCTCTCTTCCCATCACTCTATTCCTGACCAAGCCGCTACCTCTGTTGAGTCTGTGATGTGCGCCTCCGGTCAGGTCTAAGATGTGTTGTCTCGCCATGGACAGTTTGCTGTGCAGCGCCCCCTTCTGGCTCTCCAGGGAGGCCACGCGTGTCTCCAGGTCCTGGATGGTGTCCTCCATGTCGTCCTCCCTGAAGCTGGCCCCTGCCTTACCCGGGTGAGTCTGCCGCAGACGCATCAGCTTGGTGGACAGCCTACATCACATACGGTGGGGGCGAAGAGATATGTAGGAAAGAGGGAGAGAGTTGGTTAGAGATTGAGAGGTTGATTACAGAGGCCTGATGGAAAAAAGGGGGACATAGGGTCAAAGGGAGAGTGTGATAGAAGAAATACGGGGAAGGTGTGTGTGTATGTATGTGTGTGGGGTTGCATGTGTATGGAAAGGTGTGTTTTTACAAGTGTGTGTGTGTGCGTGTGTGTTGGTGTGTGTGTGTGTGTGCGTGTGTGTGTCAGTGATGCCATCATCAGACGACGGGCTTCCTGGGCTAAGAAGCGCCCCCATAAATACTTCATTAACATCCCCAAACATGGCCGATGAAGAGGGATCTAAGGCCACTCCTTAAAGGAGAGGATAACTCAGGCTTTACGCACTTTAATACCCTCCAACCCATTGTGTGCGCGTGTGTGTGTGTGTGTGTGTGTGTGTGTGTGTGTGTGTGTGTGGTTGTGTGACTGTGTACATATGGCTAGTTACCGAGGTTAAAAGGGTATCTGTCTGTCTCTCTCGTCTATTTGACTGCCTTTCTGTGTGTCTGCTTGCCTATGTATATACCTGTCTGTCTGTCTGCCTGCCTGCCAACCTGCATGTGTGTGTCTCTGCTAACCTGTGTCTATACCTGTCTGTCTTTCTTCCTGCCTGCCTGCCTGCCTGCCTGCCTGCCTGCCTGCTTGCTGGTGTCTAGCTGTCCTCCTGTCTTTCTGTGGAGTTCTGAGTGTGGTTCTGTTCTTTCCTCAGGACGAGAGGTTGACGGTGACGCGGGCCACGCCCGTGAACGGAGCTCCGCCTCTCCTCCACTTCCACTACCAGCTCAACGAGCGCCGCACGGCATGCTGGGATACGCTGCTGAGCTCGGATCGACTCTTTGTGGAGATTCCTGCTGGGCTGCTGGTGGAGGGGAGCAAGGAGGGGTAGGCACACACACACACACACTCACGCATGCACACACACGACAAAACAAGAAAGAAAAATACACACACACTAACTAACTAACTAACAACAAATAAAAATACCCAGACACACATAACTCACACACACATAAAGCACAGAGTTGTGGGGTAACAGACAGCACAGAGTTGTTAGGTAACAGACAGCACAGGCCTCTGAGGTAGCAGACAGCACAGGCCCCTGAGGTAACAGACAGCACAGAGTTGTGAGGTGACAGACGGCACAGAGTTGTTAGGTAACAGACAGCACAGGCCTCTTAGGTAACAGACAGCACAGGCCTCTGAGGTAACAGACAGCACAGGCCTCTGAGGTGACAGACAGCACAGAGTTGTAAGGTGACAGACAGCACAGAGTTGAGAAGTAAGAGACAGCACAGGCCTCTGAGGTAACAGCTTTTAGTCCTGGCCGGTGATCAGATGGGGAGCTTTGCTGCTGCCACTGCAGTGTTACGCAAGACATTGGCATCGGTGAAAAAATAAACTCAGTGCGTCATTCCTCCCTCCCTCCTTCCTTTCTTTCTTTCTTTCTTTCTTTCTCTCTCTCCTCCCATCTTTCGCTCTCCCCAGGCTCACTGCTCTGCTCCAGTTTGCTGAGGAGAAGATGAAAGTCAACTATGTGTTTCTGTGGTTCCACAAGAGCAGAGAAGACCGGGGTACTTTTAGTTTTCTTTGATCCACCTCTTAGTATACAGCTGGCGTCCACTTCACCGAACTTTTAAAAAAAGTTAAAAACACTTGATTTGATTATCAAATTGTAACGCTGGTTTGCTGATCATTAGTCTTCCTCATGAAAGCAGCCATAATGCACGTTTTCTACTGCGTGTCTGGACTATCTACACCAAACCCATAACAATGTTGTCTACCCACAAACATTACACCTATCCACAACTCACAATTAAAATTTGACGCATTTTGATCGTGCACAGGCTAATAGGATCTACGTATGTTGACCCTAACAGCAGTGTGTGTTTGTGTGTGTGTTTGTTTGTCTTCTCTCCAGTGTCCGTCATGAAGACCTTTAACTACATGGGCCTGGAGCTGCTGCAACCAGGCAGCCCTCTGGTCCCAAACCGGGCCGACCTGGTCTTCATGGTCTACCCTCTGGAGAACAGCAGCTCCGACGAGGAGGAGTGATGCCCCCCCCGCCCCCGCCCTCCCCCCACCCCCCACCCTCACGCCCCCCCCCCACCCTCACTACACACAGAAGCCTTGTCTCCTCCCTTCCCTCTCTCCCATCCTCTAAAAGACACTCCACAACTTCCCCGTGCTCCACCAACGAGAAAGGCTCCCTCCACTTTCTCCTGACTGAGTGACACAAGGCGGGGATGGAGACTGTCTCCACGGAGACGGAACCACCTGTGATGAGCCTGAATGGAGCCTCAGAGGGGAGGAGCTAACACTGGGTCATCCTGCAATCCTATTGGCTGGGGATGGTTGGCTCCTCTTCCTTGTCAAGTCAACCAATCAACTGTGACATTTTGGGACGTGGGTGCTTTTAAAGAAATACATGCATATCATCTTCTTAAAGACTTGCACCTATTATCAAAAAGTTTGGACTTTGGTTTGACAATATATATTATATACAAAGCAAGCTTTCTAAATAGGAATAGCAATATTTTGGGTTGCATTGCAAAGGAATTATCTTAAGGGGTCATGGGACTGGTAATGACAAAAAATATAAATATACATATATTTTTGTTATTTTTAGGAGCGTTAGATTATCTTATTATTTGTGTTTGTTTTGGTGAAAGCATATTTTCATCCTTGTTACAATATACCATTTCATCATTCCAACTAGTTAGACAGTGGGGAAGTGAAAGAGTTCTGTGGCAAATTTCATAAAACGACCCCCCTGGTTCCTGGCTCAGGCAATCAACACACAGCAATATTCTTTTGTACTTTTCCTTAATCTAAACTTCTTTCAACAGCAGGATAAAAAACGTGAAAAGTTTAAGTTCCCCAACTTTTCTCTGAAATATCACGTTATATGTTTGGACTGAGAGAAAAAGATATTCGGAGTGCAACGCCTCAATTTTCTGTAAAATGTGAAAGAGCTGATGTGTTTGTGTAGAATGTCACAAAGGGATAGCTGCGTTTTTTTTTGGTAGACCACATGCGCCTGTTAACCTGACATCGCCGACCAGGGACCTAATTAGCATGCAAAGCTAACGTGTAAATAATTCAAGGGCAATTTGAGAGGAGAGGAACCCGTGACGTTCGGTTTCATTTCTCCCTGTCCGGTTTCAAGATCACTAATAGGATGGCGCTGAGGAATAGCTGAACGGAATGAGAGCCGCATTGAGATTTGTATGAGTTAATTCTTTACATTACATACTATTACCTTCCTCAGTTGAATGTTTATTTGTACCTCCGTTTGTTAGGGCTAGAGTGTCGTAACTGTGAACTCCCTACTATATTACCCAAACATTTGTCATTTGCTAATTATATGTTGAGAAAGTTGGCAGGGGCATTTAAAGTGTATGAATGAATTCAGGTGCTTCGTCACTCCTTTCAGCAAACCTGACCCAACGCCAAGGAAAAGCGATTATATTAGTAGATCGTTTAGCAGAACACTTCAGGTTTCAAGGGGTTTGAAGGAAATGCAGCTACGGTTTCTCAGTAGCCTGTTCAGACGTAAAAGGCTATTCTCTTGTGTTCACGGGTTATATCGAAGGAATTTGCCAAAGAAGTTCAGAGGTCTCTGTCATAAACGTGCTCCTGACTCACTTTTAAACGAAACTAGTGTTTAGAACTGTCCAGATCTCCCTTTTCTGCAGATCCATTTCATACATTCCCCGTTAGCTTGGGACAACACTCTTTGTAGACCTACGTAGCCTCCACTGTTCTCGAATAAACGGCGAATATACGTTGTTAGGAAATGTCTGTTTGAACTTGCTCAAGAGTTATATTTTTTGTATCTTTGATATAGCGTAGGTTTCTCCTTTAATTTCTGTTAATAGAGGAATACTGTTTTACCATGAAATAACAATTACACTTTCAACATGTACGTTCTGTGAAAAATATAATAAACATTGTTTTAATCCACTTTGTGCGTGTTGTGTGGGACGCTCTTCACTTTGAAAACGTCAGACGATTATTATGTACACTAAACATACTAATTATAACAGTTCATATGTCAACTCATACTTGTTTGCAATCATTTTAATTATAGTTTTGTAAAAAGTTAAAAACAATTTATGCAGGGAACTGAGCCTATTTAAACGGACCCCCCTCCCCCGCTGGCCTGGTGCCACGACAACAGCGTCCGTCTCACATGATCCTTGGATCTATTTCCAACGTAGGGGCCAAGCTAGCCTCATTGGTGGTGTCACAGCTAGACATGACAGACGTCACTGTTGGGTTTGGGTACTGCCGCATTAAAACAATATGTGTTCCATTTGTTTCGAAAACCCCGCTTGAGACACGAATCAGCGAGCTGGGAGTCACTGCACGATGTAGCGCAGCCACCACAGAAATAAGACGCAGTGGACTAGATTTAAATCTTAGATGACTACAGACAGCCACTAAGGAAACATCAATTGATAATGCGGTTGCCATGAACGTCCCTGAAAAAAGGGTATCCACAAATAAAAAGTATTAATTTCATTATTAATAATCTTAGGTCTGGGATTTCGGCACGACCATTGGTGCTGGTTAAGAGCGGCAACTCGAGAACGCGGTGTTCTGGCGCACCATCCTAGCTCACTAATCCTCGGAGCCAAAAAGACACCAGGCGACCTTAATCCTCATTTGACTTTTATATAATAGACCGTCTGATTCAGAAGGAGGCTGGTCACAGCAAGGATGACCTAGCATTTCTCGGAACAGCTCCAGGCTGCAGACCTCCCTCTCTGCTCTGAGAATCTGACGGGCTCAATCAAAGGCAGCCACTGAGTGGCCTGTCCATCCTGTGTCTGTGTACCTTCCTCTTTTCCCTCTGACTTACATCATAGCTGTAAATCACTCCATAGTTCACGTGATACATCTCCAGCGGAGATTTATTAAATATATACATTTCATTGATATGTCTCATTGATATGACATGTCTGTGATGTCACAACACCAGATCTACAAAATAAATGCTGACAAAACAACAAACAATCCCAAGCATGTGGAGTAACTGGGAATTTATTGTAAGAAATACAGAAACAAAATAAGTACATTTGAGAAAACCTGAAGAGCGTAGACATTACTCTCTCTGTGTGACGTGAGCGCCAGTGTCTACTTGTCCTTCTCTTTCTTCTCTTTCTCGGCTTTGGCCTCCTCTGCCTCGTGCCTCTTGATCAGCTCCTCCACCTCCTTCTGCTTGAGCACCTTGATGCACGTCTTTCCTTTCTCTCTGGTCAGAGTGGCGATCTCCACTGGAACACAACCAGCACAGTTGCAGGGTTAACGACAGTCA
>JAVQJS010055826.1:0-11210 GCA_036024795.1 Galaxias rostratus | reverse complement strand
GTGAAACTTCAAAAACACAAAGCTAAATCAATTTAACTGATTTTACTAATCTAGATAAATCTAAACTTACTTCAGTTGCAGTCCGAATGCTCCACGGCGAACTCATACACGCGTGTAGTGATCCGCTCCACTTGCTGCTGTTGCTTGTCACATGTTGCTTGTGTAGAAACCGAGGGCACGGATTGCCAAACCGTGCGCACGGATTACACATGTTTTTATTTTTTTTTAGAATGTGGCACCATAGGGGTTCCGTACATAACACTTTAATTTCTGGCACAATGTTAAAAAAAAAATTGTAAGCAAGAAAACAAAGATCCAACATTTGGGTATTGGGTAAACAAAGAATATTTAAGCTTTTTAGAAATGTGTTAATTTGGGTGCAGCAGAATGTTGTTGTTTTGGTTGAAACATAAATATTGTGCCTGTATTGCTTTGGTTGAAACTTAAATATTGTGCAGTATTGTAAATATTGTATTGTAAAACGTTTTTATTTTATAGCTGTATTTTTTGTTGCCGTTTTCAAAATTATATATTCTTCCTTTAAACAAGGCACTGCTGGAAAATAGTCCTACCTAGTCTCTGTCTAGACCCTGTATAAATAAAATAAATAAGTCTTTTAATAAATTGCCGTGTACTGTGTCACATGCCTGCATGTTGTCGTGATCTAAAAGAGGTTTTTAACAAGACCAAAGCCATGTCACTACCTCCCCATCGAACATTCGATTGCGCTATAGACCTGTTATGAGGGGCACCCATTCCAAAGGGGCGCCTCTATTCTATCTCCAGACCTGAAATAGGGACAATGGATAATTACATCAGCACCTCCTTAAAGGCAGGCTTAATCCGTCTATCTTCATCTCCAGCAAGGGCCGGATTCTTCTTTGTGGACAAAAAGGACGGATCATTGAGACCATGTATAGCCCCCTAAATGGAAATCAAGATTAAGAATCAGTACCCTCTCACGTTAATATCTTCTGCGTTTAAACTTCCATAGACAGCCACAATCTTTACCAAACTGGATTTACGGAACGCTTATCACCTCGTCTGGATCAGCGATGAATGGAAGACGGGGTTTAATGACAGCGGTCATCATGAGTATATAGTCATCCTTTTGGACTATGCAATTCCCCCTCTGTGTTTCAAAACTTTGTGAACGAGCTATTGAGAGACTATTTAAAATATGTTTATTTGTTTATCTGAATGATATTTAGATTTTTTTCTCCAGACCCCCAGAGCCATGTCAGTCATGTCTGACAGGTCCTCCAGAAGCTGTTGGAGAACCAATTGTTTGTCATGGTAGAGTGGAGCGATTTTCACGCCACCTTAGTTTTGTTCCTAGGTTACATTATCTCTGCTAACCAGGTGAAGATGGATCCAGCGAACACCGCAAGAACCTGAAGGACAATAAAACCACCAAGAGGCTCAACTCACGCCAGTCCCGGTGGACGCTGTTCTTCAGCAGGTTCCGGTTCACCCTGTCATTCAGACCGGGCTCCAAGAATGGGAAGCCTGATGCTCTTTCCTGCCTGTATGATCCAGAGCCCCAAGCCAAGGAACCAGAAACCATTCTTCCCTTGTATCGAGTGATGGGGGCAGTCACGTGGCAGGTGGAAGCAAATGTCGAGCGGGCTACGGCAGGAGACCCGACGTCCAGGGGATGTCCACAGAACTGTTTGTTTGTCCCGGATGCTCTACGCTCCTGGGTTATACACTTGGTCCACACATCCGTGCTCTTCAGCCATTCAGGAATTAAGCTAAGCATGTTCACGATCAGGCAGCAATTCTGGTGACCGTCTATGAAGTTCTCGGAGTACGTAGCGGCGTGTCCTTCCTGCGCCCGCAATAAGACCTCGTCCCGGGCTCAGATGGGCCTGCTGCGTCCTCTGCCTGTTCCCCATCGGCCGTGGTCCCACATTTCCATGGACTTTGTAACTGGACTGCCTCCCTTTAAGGGACACAAAAAGGGTGCACTTTGTGCCACTACCCAAGTTGCCCTCTGCGCGAGAAAATGTGGGGGTAATGATGGCCCAAGTGTTCTGACTCCATGGTTTTCCCCTGGACATCGTCTGGTACAGGGGGCCTCAGTTTGTGTCCCCGTCCTGGTGGGAATTTCGTTGACTTCTTGGGGCCACAGTCAGTCTGTCCTTGGGCTACCACCCACAATCTAATGGACAGACGGAGCGCCTCAACAAGGTACTCGAGGCGTGTTTACGTTGCTTGGTTTCCTAGAACCAGGCCTCCTGGAGTGACCACCTGGTGTGGGTGGAGTATGCCCAGAACTTGCTCCCCTCTGCTGCCATGGGTCTCTCGTCTTTTCAGTGGGCCCATGGTTTCTAGCCACCTCTGTTCCCAGCCACCGAGGCAGAGAGCATGGTTCCCTTGGCCCACTACTTGATCAGGCGCTGTCCCCGATTTGGGCCGGCCCTCTGCGTGTTCTCCGCAAGGATGAAGTTGGCGGCGGACCGACACCGGCGAGAGAGGTTTTGTTTGAGTTTTGATTTACATCAGTAAAGTTTATTTTATATCTTCATTTTCGCCTGTTGAGTCCTGCATTTGGGTCCACCATCATAGTGTCAATGTTTTTACTATTAGACTGGCTCCAGAAAGTTGCACTCCATAACAGCTCAAGGTTAGAACGGAAGTTGCCTAAATTCACAAAAACAAATCTTAGCAAGCAAGATAAAATTGGCCATCACAATTCCCCCTGTGATTATTTAAAAAAAAATGTAGTGTGTATAATCTATCCTGTGCAATTCCATGGTACCTCCACTCTATCTCTATGGTCCTGGTTGCACAGATCACAGGCTATGTAATCATTTATTATGAAACATAGGCTCCATACACTGAAGTTTCAGAAGTGTTTAGTGATTTGGAAAAACCATCAGCTCCACTTAACTGTACCCTGCGTGTGGCTAAAAATTGTCAAGTTATCAGAGACATTTTGAGAAGCTAAGAGTGGGATAGTAGAGGAACGTGGCATAACGGTGCATGCATAGCAATCTTTGATCTTGTTTTCTTGTGCTGTACTTGCCACATATCTATACCAAAGATTTCATAATGTTTCCCTTAACCTCTCTTCACCATCTGTCAATACATTTTTTTTTTGCATTACCCGGTATTGTCATTTTCCTCCAATGTCCACAACCACGGTATCACTACTACCATTGAAATGAACAACAAATGCATGTTGTGCCTCGGACCTGGTTGTTGGAGAAGCGTGCCATGGCCTTGTCCTATCTGCGTGGTCGTTGTCACAGCACCCAGGAGAGGAACAGGCTCACATGCAGACAGTGCTACAGAAAAATAAACTTAGCTAAAGAAACACAGAGAGGACTTTCTCATAATAAATCTTTACAATAGGAGTAGGTAGTTTAATGAACATTACCTTTCAAACACAAAGCAATGGTGAGGAGGAACTTAAATAGCTGACAAAACAGATGCAAGCAATAATCATTAAGGATCACACAGGTGAGACTAATAAAACTAAATAGATAAATAACACACGGAAACATGCAGGTAGCTGTCCCCTGCAGAGAACAGACCTGGCGTCGCTGTTCACTGGCCGGTACTGAAACTGGGGGAAACCCTGGTAGCCCTGACAGTCGTGAAGCCTTGTGTTGGTCACCAGGAGGCAGCGTTAAGCCTTCACCTTCATTGTCTTCCTGGAACATTGGGGTGACATGGTTGGAACTGTGGCAGGTTACTGTTGGAGAAGGACACTTGGTTTCACTTCCTGTCTCGCACGTCTGGATGGAGGTCTACCGACTAAGGAACCGAATTGCACTGACTGGCATGGATCCACAGATATTTCCCTAGCACTTTGACTGCTGACGCTGTCATAAGTGACACCTGATATGGATCTTTGTACCCCCGGTCCTACCAATGACACCTCCTTTGGACCTTGATTACTACCCAGTCCCCTAGTTGGAGTTTGTGTTGGGAGGCTGATGAAGGGGTCAGCAGTGTCACCGTCACTTGCCTGTGAAATTTGGGAAGCAGATAATTTATCACAGTGCTCAAGCATGCTGTCATCATAGTTGCTAGTTGTTAAATTAAAACTGGCTGGACTGACCTGTATGCAGTGGTACCCCATATAATATCTACAAAAGATCCATGTCTGTTTCTGATTCACATGCACATGTAAAACAAAACCAGAGGCAATGTTTTAACCCATTACAAACCTATCAGCACAACCTTTGGTCAGCTTAATTTTGATTGTCCCGTTTTCCCTTTCCACTGCCCCTTCACTCTGGGGATGATAGGAGCAGTAATATCTGATGTTGAATCTCAAATAGAGAGTTCTAGGACATTATCACTGCTTGTCTTTCTTGGCAACCCCCACCAGGAATTATTTCCTGCAACAGTGCCTTGGCCTTGCCAGTGCCCTCCTGCATCCTGTTTAGCTGAGGGAACCATCTTGACCCATTTGCTGAACATGTCTACGATGACCAAAAAATATTTCTTAAAATAGGATCACAGGCAATAGTATGGGCAGAACATTTGAAAACAGACATTTTGAGATGTAGTATAGCTATGTTCACCTCCTGAGGTAAGTGACCCTCTCTGTTTCCAAAAGCCCTAACGTCATTTTCCACCCCAAAGGCATATTCCGTCTCAATCTTACAAGCTTCTGTTAAAGCAATCAGTTCGGCACGCTGAGCTTGGAATTGTTTGGCTAGTTCACCACTGGTCATAATTATGAGGCGGCGTAATTATGGCAAACCCTAACTGGGCTGTGTCTGCATCGGGGTTGTGTGAAGCTAAACCGTCGACGAATCGGTCTGAGTTAAGTAAGGGTGTCTCTTGTATTGTAAGTCAGGTCTATGAGTGCATACGTGCTGCAGCACTTCAAGGAAGTCATGTGTGTCTGTTTTACAATTTTCAGAGGTAGGGAGTAAAGTTGCAGGGTTAAGAACTGTGCAACGTTTAACAGTAATGTTCGGCAGATCTAACGGTGTGGTGTCATAGTGAAACCACTTTTGAGACTAAAGGTGTGAGGTTTTTTGTGTGTGCAGTATATGGGCCACTGCATTAGGTACCAACAAAGTCAGGTCAGAGTAACCCTCTAATTCTCTCGAGACAACCACTGCCATCTCCGTTGCGACCACAGCCTGCAGGCACAGAGACAGAGCTTCAGCCACTGAGCCATGTGTAGTAAAAAAGTAGGCAACCGGTCTTAACTTATTGCCATGTAGTTAGCACAACACAGAAGTCACAAAAGTGCTCTTTTGATCAACAAACTGTAAATTGTCACCTATTCGGGGCAGTGTCAATGTCGGAGCTGTCTCTATCGACTGCTTAAGGTAATGGTGGGCCATTTTTCCTTCTGCTTTCAGTCTATTTTGTCATGTGCACTCAGATGTTTACCGTTAATCATGGAATAAAGGGTTGCCTCTCTTTTTTTGCTTACTGGCCTTATGGGTGGACCCATTTGGAGAAAAAAAATACTTAGCAAAACCTTTTTTCACTTTTCAAAATTTTTCACTTAAAACGCTGTGAAAAGCCTGGTTTCAATAATGATTTTATCCAGCCAGCCATTCATAATACCGCTTATCTTATTCAGGGTCGAGACAGACAATAACCCACACTTACATTCACACCTACGGACAATTTAGACCAACCAATTACCCTGCATGTGTTTGGACTGTGGGAGGAAACCGGGGTAACCATAGGAAACCCACTCTAACACGGAGAGAGCATGCAAACTCAACACAGAGAGATCCTTGGGTCAGGTGGGAATTGGACCCAGGACCTTCTCGCTGTGAAGCAACAGTGCTAACCACTGAGCCACCGTGCTGCCCCAATATGTCTAATTCCATGAATGGCTTCTTCCTTGTGATGGTTTTCAACCCAATGTCCTTAGTTAGACTTTGAGTTGTGTCTTTAATTAATCCCTCATAATTTATGAGCTAGCCACAAACATGCTGGAACCTCTGGTAACTCTGGTATTTCTAGCTGGGCTTTTGCTTGGATGGACATCATATATGCTGCTTCCTCCACCATGGCCATATTTATTTTTACGGGTGCAAAAGTAACAGCAGGGTGAGACACATCTCCCCTTTGACTATGCATAGTATTGGGATCCCCTTTAATTGGTAAAAAGTCTCTAAAAGCTAACTCTTTCTTCCACCAGGGCCCAATGCCATTGTTTATCTGTTGGTTCAGCCAGAGAAAAATGCGGAGTCTGCCCTCTAAATAGTTTGTACTGTGATGGAAACAGCAGAACTGAAATCACTGCCATTTTTGTCCTGTTTATGTGTACACATAAAAGATTAAACAACAAAGTGCACATTTTCCATTCCACACATGAATTTCTGTTTTGGTTGCAATATCTGGATGTAGTTTTGATAGGGAAAGGTTTTTTTAGATGCACTCCATATGGAAACAGTGGCAATCTACCCATACCAACACCAAACTTCTGCACTGTGAAAAAAAATGAAAGTAATGCTTTTTAATCAGTAAATATAACAAGTAAACAAAACAAATATTTACCCAAAAGTTTGACTTTCATGTCAAGCTGTGTTCTGATAAGTCATTGTATTATGAGTTTGCAAAAGAATAATTTTGGCAACAGCATTAGAAAGCTGTACGTAAACATGTCTGCCTCAGGTTGTACAAGGTACTTCTTGTTTTATTAGTTGCAATCAACATGTTAAAGGTCAGGACTATGTTTTTGATCATTTACAACAATGTCAATGGATATTGATTTGTTTATCGATGTACCTTTCCTTAGTTATGTTAACTTTCCCTTATTAACATTTATTGTCAGATACTATCTCCTGTTTTCATGTGTTCATTTTGGCTGTTTCCCGTGATTGATGGGGATGTCAACACAAAAAACATTACTCCCATGCCTCACTCCCACAATTAAAGACATATTGATTATTTAGAATTATGTTTGCTGTACAATAGGTAACCAATAAATGAAACAAGGTTTTTAGGTTCTTTATAACGTATTTTTATTTTCAAGGAAGGACAGTCTTAACAGTGAGATCATTTGGGAGACATCAAAAAAGAACTGTATAGGCTGAAAACATGGCAAAATGCTGTGACGTTAAGGAAGTTATACTGGAACTTGTATTTAGATAGTTTGCCAGAGAGCATAGTGGTTGTTATTAGGTTTTCCACTCGTTAATTTAATTGTTCATTTTTATGTGCATTTTTTTTCTGCTTCTTCTGTCGCCTTTTCTCCATGAAACCACGAAATAGTCCTGTGACGCATCCGAGGCCACTGCTCTGTTTGTTACAACAAAACAAAAAACAAAAACATCTCAGTTTATCAGAGTTATGATCAATATGTGTATATTATACAGACTGCATTGTATGTACCTGCTCCTGTGTGGACTGATCTCTCTCCTCAAACTGTCTGATCTTATCTGTTAGAGCAGCCACCTTGTTTGACCACTCCAACTCCACGTTTCTGATGTGCAGTTGGTTGTCCATTCTCCACTGCTGCATAAGGGTATCGGTTGTGGTTGCATGTTTCTTGTCCATGTGTTCCCGTTGCAGCTTCAGCAGTGTGAGCCATCCTTGTGCGGCTTCCTCACTGTCTTTCAGTGTACTGGCCAGGCAGCTGTTGGCCACGGACACTTTTTCTTCTGCCAGGTTCAGAGCAAACGTGGCCTTCTCTTTTTCATGCTCCATTTTTGACAGCCTGCGTTCCACCAGCTCCACCCTTACCTGGTGCCACAACTTCGTGTTCTGTTGCGCCTCTTTTTCGGCAGTCTCTTTCTCTCTTTCGCCCATCAGTCTAGAAATGGACTCCCTGAGGCCCTGGACATCTAGAGCCGTCTTTTCCCTCAACCTTTGTTCATTGTGGAGCTCTTGTTGGAGCACGTCCATGGCCTCCTTCATCAAAGTCATCTGGTTCTGCTGTTTGTCACGCTCACGCTCTGCGGCCTCCTCCATCGCCTCCATTACAAGGAAGTCACAGGTCTGCTTTGCTTGAAACACAGCGTGAACATTCTTCAGTTCAGTGTCTTTGGCATCAGACTTGATT
Source organism: Galaxias rostratus (assembly GCA_036024795.1). Lineage (NCBI taxonomy): Eukaryota > Metazoa > Chordata > Actinopteri > Galaxiiformes > Galaxiidae > Galaxias > Galaxias rostratus. Next base: position 3,211 of record JAVQJS010055826.1, on the reverse strand, counting down.
TGCTCTTCTTTTAGTTTCAGTTGGATGCTTTCACATTCCATGTTCAAGAAAGTGTTCTTACTCTCTTCCGCCATTAGCTTAATTTCTGAGCTGATAATTTTTCTCTCCAGGTCAATGTATTTACATTGTTCCTCGTTCAGTTTCTCCTTGTAGCAGTCAATTTCTTTCTTACAGTCTGCCTTGGTTGACTCCATTTGAACTTTGAGTTCCACAACAGTTTTTTCCAGCAACACTGCTTTGGTTGAATGCCTATAAACTTGCCCCTCATACCATTTGTATTGTCTCTGAAGCTTGAGCTCCAACTGCTCCACCTTAATCTTCCAATCCTCAAGTTCCACTGTGTGCTCCCGATGCATCCTCTCTTTCATTTTTTCAAAGCGACTTTTCTTCTCTGGATTCTCCATCTTAGTTTGGTCCATGTTGACTCTACTATAGTGGTGGGCAGTATTTGTAAAATAATGCTTTGCTCTGACAAAAAGTGTAATTTGGCCTATCAAAAGGGTCATGACATCATTACATCACATCGTTATATTATGATGTCATAATGGTTAATATTCCGGAAATTCAAAGTGATTTGATTGCCATAGATTGAATTACTATTATTTATTTTATTTATTCCGATTGAGATTAGGTCTATTTTACACCTGTGCCCTGTAAAGACAGAATATACCATTTGCAACAACAACAAAAAACAAAATTTCCAAATAAGAAAGCAAAAACAAATAAAAATATTTGCAATACAATATTTACAATACAGCACAGCATTTAAGTTTCCAAAAGAACACCCCTAAGATCCCAAATTCTCAAGATACTTATGTTACTATGATGTGCAACTGGTAAAGATATATGATACAGTTATTAAAACACTGAACATTTCAGAAGCATATTTTGCTCAACGCCAAATGCTGATCCTGTTTAAGTATGAGAACACTCTTCAGGCACCCCACAGCAATCATTTGAATTTAGGCGAATTATCAAATTAGCGAATTATTACTATCATTACAAATCCCGGTGAGGCGGGAGGCAAACCAAACGTGTGCTCTTCTACTATTGATTTTTTTCTGGGGACCTAGCGTGATTGCATGAAGGTGCTGTATTGTGCAAATTAATTTATTTAACACACAAATACATGTCAAGATCATAACATAATCAGTTTGATGTATGTCCATTTTGTCAAATTGACTTTTTTTATGGTGAGTTCCATGAACTTAAATTGAAGTACATTGAGCTGAAATAACGAATTTACCAGAAACTATTCTTAGCTTAAAAACTAACGGTGACCAGGTTACTCAGAATTATTCATTGTTTACACTGTAATAGTTATGATGCCTGGCGCTTGTACTACGTATGTAATTGTAAACCCCTTTAGCACTGACCCCTTGTTATGCCCTTTGATTTTTCCGGTCTCATTAACCATTATGTCTGTTTTTTTGCGTTTAAACGATTAAACCTGTATGTTCTATGCCATGGACTGTGGTTTTTGGTCTCAAGAAAGGTGCTTATAAATGATATGTATTATTATTATTATTATGACAGGTTCCTTTGACATTGTGTGAAACCAAGCTCAAAATGTCTGTCAGAATGACAATGTCTTCACTAGCACTGAATGCCTACTATGCCACTGTTACATTTTATTATTGTTAAGCTATCTAACGGATATTTTGTATAAAAGTGAAAACTTTTTGGATGAACGTTTCAAGGCCATGGTATCAGAGTCCACTTAATATGGCAAATCAGCACTCAGGTTTAAATTCAGGGTCAATGGTCACACAATACAGTACAAAGAATTTTAACATATTTTGGTGGATTAACAATTCGGCAAAGAAGAATCATGATATATTAGGATCAAAGACATACAACCAATAACTGTAAGAATTGTAGACTAGGTTACTGTTTTGGGGAATTCGTCTATTTGTGGTGACAGCCGCGTACACGTAACAGAGAACCATAAATGCAAACGACCAAATCCCTTGCAATGCCGTTTCTGACCTTGCATACCAGCATGCACCTCAGCATGTACGTCATTGTGTGCGTCCGCGCAATCATTGGTCATCAACAATCGCCACATTGTATTTACTCCGGGCTCAATGTAACGTTTCCTTAGTATTTTAACTGCTTTATTAATAGCTTTGTAATGTGAATTTACAGAATGACCGACATTAAAGAAACACCAACGTTCCAGGATCGATCAAGTTGTTTGAAAGAATTATTGGAATTCACCGAGAATTGCAAAAAACAGTTGAATAAACTGTTTGAAACACTGGGTTGGACACCAGACATCGCTCATGGGTCCACTCAGGTGAATTGATCAATTGTTTCCCTGGAAATATTGCTATTTTTTGTAATTGTAAATTACGTCCCACTAGAAAGTTATAATGTTACATAGATGAGCTGTTTTGAAACACATGCCTGTTGTAGTTAATGATTAAATTAGCTCAATGTGTCGAGCACACCTCGCCTAGAATCGTACTACCAGGACCTTTATACATATTTTGACTGCTTGTTTTCTTGTAGAGACAATATTTAAAGTCATGCAGGCCCATGCCTTGACCCAAATCAGTTGTTCTCGTTCCGAGGCTAAATCATTGTCCGAATTTCCACTCTGTTTATATATTTTTAATTCATTATTGTGAAGTACCTTTATATTTTGTAATTGCTAAAAGTAAATGAATACAAATTACTTTCTTAGCACATACCATTCACATCGTGGATTAGTATATTGTTAGCAATTGTCCATTCTAATTCGTTTATATTCAGGAGGTGATGGAAGTGTGTCCCTACGATCCCAACCACAGAGTGCCCATCAGTAGTATGGAGAGACACAAGACCACTTGTCTACTTCGTAAAATGGGTTATTCCAAGGAGGAACAAGTAAATTGCCATGCAAACACAAGCTAACTTCAGTTCACACATTATCCAACCCAACGCTGCACAGCACCTGATTATGGTTTTATTATATTGTAGATATTTATAGTTACTTCATTCAGCTGAGTTGGTTTATACAATTATCCATCCATCCATCCATTGTCAGAACCGCTTATCCTATGCAGGGTCGCGGGGGGGCTGGAGCTGATCCCAGCTGACTTAGGGCGAGAGGCGGGGTACACCCTGGACAGATTGCCAATCCATCGCAGGGCTAACACATAGACATACAATCATTCACACACACATTCACACCTACGGACAATTTGGAGTCACCAATTTACCTGCA
>JAVQJS010055822.1:0-10373 GCA_036024795.1 Galaxias rostratus | reverse complement strand
CCCGCCCCCCCCCCCCCCCCCCCCCCCCCCCCCCCCCCCCCCCCCCCCCCCCCCCCCCCCCCCCCCCCCCCCCCCCCCCCCCCCCCCCCCCCCCCCCCACCCCCCCCCCCCCCCCCCCCCCCGCCCCCCCCCCCCCCCCCCCCCCCCCCCCCCCCCCCCCCCCCCCCCCCCCCCCGAGAACAGTAGGGAAGATTTTTTTTTAGATTTACTAATATTTTCCCAAACTATTTCGTTGACTAAATGCCATTTCTGATCATAAGCAAATAAACCTACAAGTTCAACTCATGATTTCTAATCCCCATTCACACTACCTGTCATGGCCTTGATCATACTCACAGCATACTTATCGTGTAAACGATGTCATTTCCTATTTCTCCCCCTAGCCGTCACGTTTCGCCAGTGACGTCAGCGTTACAGAAAGCCCCTGCGGGCGAGACTCACGTGTTGAGGTTCTGCTTGGCCGTCTCGATGTGCTGCTTAACCTGCGGACTGACGTGGAAGCGGAGCTTCTTGGGAACGGGTAGGGGCACCATGGGGGTGCGTACGGCCGGCGGCTGCTTCCTGTTCAGACAGGAAGGGTTAGAGTCTCTGCTCGCTTGGAGGACAACCTGGATCATAACCCAACCGACTGACAGAGTGGGACCCCCTTGCAGTGCATTCAAAACGTATTCAGACCCCTCAAATGATTACGTGGTGTTATTAGAAACGTACGCGTAGATTGGAGTCCCTGTGATCCCATTCAAAACGTATTCAAACCCCTCTAATATTATATTACCTGTATATGTTACCTGTATTGTTAAAAATGTACGTGCATTCAAAACGTATTCAGACCCCTTCAATGATTACGTAGTGTTATTAGAAACGTACATGTAGACTGGGATCCCTGTGATCCCATTCAAAACGTATTCAGACCCCTCTGTTATTATTCCGTAATGTTAACAACGTACGTGTATTCAAAGACGTGGTCGATCAAAGCCACGATGGGCGGGCCTTCAGCGGGGGCGTGTTCATACATCAGACCACATGACCCGTCCTCTCCAATGATAAACTGTCAGGAAGGAGGATGGAAGGATGAGACCCAAGTGCTTTCCTTCAAGACCAATCACAGGCAGCAGATTCCCTAGGCTGACACATTAGCTTCCTAAAGTAAATACACTGGCAGAAAATCTATAAGGTCCCTCTTATGATCTTCTACGGGGACGAGTGTAACTTAGCTTGATTACAGCTAATAATAATAATAATTTTTATAATAATACATTTCATTTATTGACACCTTTCTAGACACTCAATGCCACCGACAGGTTAGCTGCTCTTTTAAATCTTTCAACAGACAAGTTATTCACTACTAAACAAATACACTTCCTACCACCCACTCAGTTATGTCACATTTTCAAATAATAATAATAATAATACATTATACTTATAAAGCGCTATTGAAAATACTCAAAGATGCTGACATAAGTAGCTTGCGCGTGCGTGTGTGTGTGTGCGTGCGTGAGCGCGCGTTGCCATGGGTCACCTGCAGCGTCTTGTCGAACCAGCGGTTGCCGCTGTTCCAGCGCGCCCCCCCTCCGTGCAGCATCTGCACGGCGGCTCGGCTGTGGTACGCGTCGTCCCCGGAGCCGCGGGCCATGGGGGCGTCCAGGCACACCGTAAAGATGCTCCGCTGGATGGCGCGCACAGAACGGCGGTTGGTTTCGTCTGAACGGAGGGAGTTCTACTGAATACGTGTGTTCTGGCCGAGATCACTTTGGATTACGTTCCTTTAGACCTTTTGCTAAGCTTCTCACTAAACTGTACTACTGGCGATTGATGATGTTGGTGTAGGCCTCTGGCTAAGCTCGAAGCCAACTAGCACTAGCATTAACGTGAATATTGTCACTGAAAGGCTACTGTTTTGTGTTTTGTATTGATTAGGCATACTGTAAGCCTATTGGTAACCTTACCTTTCATTAGGTATAATGTAAGCCTATTGGTAAAATTAGCATTAGCTTTGATAAGGCATACTGTAAGCCTATTGGTAACATTAGCATTACTTTTGATTAGGCATAATGCAGGCTTATTGGTAATGTTAGCATTACCTTTGATTAGGCATAATGTAGGCTTATTGGTAACATTAGCATTACCTTTGATAAGGCATACTGTAAGCCTATTGGTAACGTTAGCATTACCTTTGATAAGGCATACTGTAAGCCTATTGGTAATGTTAGCATTACCTTTGATAAGGCATACTGTAAGCCTATTGGTAATGTTAGCATTACCTTGGATAAGCCATACTGTAAGCCTATTGGTAATGTTAGCATTACCTTTGATTAGGTCGTTATAGGCCACGCCCCAGGTGTTACGATGCTCAGACGTCAGGATTCCGATTGGCTCCTTGTTGGTCTGCGAGGACGAGTTCCAGATCCTGTCCAGCTGAATGTACAGCTGGTCCACGGTCAGAGGAGTCCCGTCGCTGTTGTACACGTCCAGCGCAAAGAACTATGGGAGATGGAGTCAAGCTGCTTGACACATTCAACACCATGAAACACTGGAGATGGTGGTCTTACTGTTGTTACCCTGGAGATTGTGGCCAGTGCAGACTAGGAGGTTACATGCACGATATGCATAACAAAAACAGGAAGCTGTACTTCTCGATGGGGGTACATGTCTGACCTGGAAGTGGTGTAGTCACTAAGGTGATGTGTTCTTTCTGACCTGGTAGTTGTGATTTAAGGTGATGTGTGCACTTTGACCTTGTGGTTGTGATTTAAGGTGACGTGTGCACTTTGACTTGGTAGTTGTAATTTAAGGTGATGTATACACTTTGACCTGGTGTTTGCTGTGCACCACAGTGACCTGTGCCCTCTGACCTGGTAGTTGTGCACCACAGTGACCAGTGCCCTCTGACCTGGTAGTTGTGCACCACAGTGACCTGTGCCCTCTGACCTGGTAGTTGTGCACCACAGTGACCTGTGCCCTCTGACCTGGTAGTTGTGCACCACAGTGACCTTTGCCCTCTGACCTGGTAGTTGTGCACCACAGTGATGTGTGTGGGCGGTCTGGTGTCGCGGGCATAGTTGACGACGGAGTCGGCAGTGAGTCCAGGGATTCGACAGGAAGAGAGGATCTGGTAGTACTGGTTCATACACAGACTCTTTCCTCCCAGGAACTCCACAGGCAAGGATTCACTGAAAGGGAAGTCACAGAGCGTTCTATACACCCACTGAACACTTCAAATCTTTTACTTTGTTCATATTAATACACTCCGTAGAAGAGAAGACCAGGTTAACAGAAATATGACTATGAATTGCACATTGAAATCGATTTAACCAGCAGCAACATTAAACACACTTAAACTTTTTCCCTGCATGGTTAATTTTCTTAACTTTTTTTTTTTTTTTTACACAAAATTGTTCTGAGAATTCTTAAGACGTTGTAACTCACTTGTCAATCATTGACTTGAAGTCTAAAACACCAGCGATCAGCTTGGCAGCAAACCTAAAAAGGGGTTACAATTTGATTGTGACCTTTATGATCTGCAAGTCATCCTCACAAGCACTATCAACACAGAGGAGGAATGGCCAGCTGTCTCTCCACTCCGCCTCAAACAGATGTTTCCGGAAACAACCCCTCAGTCCCACGAAACCCAAAAGCCCAAGCTAGCACTGTAGGAAGTCAACAGCAAATTAAATCAATTTGTAACAAAATAAAAATACCTTGTGTTTGAACGGGCTTGTTAGACTAATTTGACACTGGTTCATGCAAGTCTTTATTCATGGGAGATTGAAAAGCTGAATGTTGGCCGATAACATTCCCCCATAACCTTACAAGTAACACAACCATAATTATAAAAGAGTTTCAGACTGATTCAAAGTACTTTTCGCAAATCTATAAACACCAGTCATTGGATACGGAGGCCTTCATGGACAGTGTGTCTTTAAAGCGTGTCGGGTTGTAGGCAGAGAGTGTGTACAGAGGTCATAGGTGTGTGTGTGTGTGTGTGTGTGATCGAGCAGGGAGGGGTTTCCCTCTCTGGGCCCTGGCTCACACGGCAAAGCCCTATCACCCAGCTGGCAAAGAGGAGCACCGGAGCTCTGACCTCATCTGACCCTGCCGGTCGCTGAAGTCCAGCCGGGGCAGGACGACCCCGGGGCTGGAGTGGACCACCACCGGCATCCGGTAGTCCAGGTAGGCCGTCTGCAGCCACCAGTCCGACAGCTGAGCGGGGCGCAAACCAAGAAAGACAGACGATGAGTGTAGTTTAACCCTGCGCATGCACGCAAAGATGCACGCAAACACACACACGCACACACACACAGACACGCACACACACAGATCACAGCAAGGATAGACAGACAGCATCACTAAACACATAACAACTACCAGCTAGCTGAGGACAGATAGACAGGATCACTCAACTACCAACTTCCAGCTAGCTCAGGACAGATAGACAGGATCACTCAACTACCAACTACCAGCTAGCTGAGGACAGATAGACAGGATCACTAAACCACAAACTACCAGCTAAATGAGGACAGGTAGACAGAATCACCCAACTACAAACTACCATCTAATTGAAGGCAAATAGAAAGGATCACTCAACTGCAAACTGCCAGCTAGCTGATGACAGATAGAAAGGGCCAGACTGTAATATATTCTTCCAGTCACAACACCAGGCTAGAGGTCACATGATTTTGCAGCAGTAGGTCACAAGGTTATGGGACTATTTCAGTCATTGGCCAATGAGTCACATGATGCTAACTGTAGCAACAGTAACATTAGTGGAAGCATCACTCACTCACCTCTCAAAATATGAAGTTTGACATTTAATGAGGGGACAGACAAAGTTCTTTGGTTCTTAAGCTAGCTATAGAATACCAGCCAGCTTCCAAGTCCTCACTCTGGTACAATTTGAACTCATCCGGTATTCTCAGCCCTCCTCTCTAACCCCCTGGTAAACTCACCCAGTATTCTTAGCCCTCCTGTCTAAGCACCGCTGTAAACTCACCCAGTTTTCAGTATTCTTAGCCCTCCTCTCTAGCCCTTTCTGCAGCCTCTCTCCCACGCCTCCTGGCTTCTGGAACTCGTCTAGCAGCTGTTTGGTGTGGTCCAGCTCTGCCGCCTCTACGATGGGCTCCAGGGCTGCCAGGTATCGGGCGGAGGTCTGTTGCAGTGGGGGTACGGGTAGCTGTGGCAACCCCTCCTGATGGGCTAGGTAACGGCCCGCCACACGCGTGGAGGACACTGGCGTTACCAGGCCGTACGGCTTTGCCATACCAGCTTTCCTCTGAGGATACATTTGCGTGTTGTTTGTTTACTCGTTTGAGAGATATCGAAAGATATCGTTCAAACATTTTTAAATTTAAATTATGTTTAAATCATACCTACAACAACCATGCCTTACACGTTTGGAACGACAAGGTTTAAAATGCAACCACCTGTAGTCAAGTTATTAGTGTCGTCAGCTACATTTACTGATATTTTTATTAAGGGCATTTCTCAACTTCCTTTGACTCTTGAGGCAGTTGTACTTTGCCACATGACTCAAATCAGGAGGTGCTTAAGAATTGTTCACATATAATAATTTGGTGAAATGTATAAACACAAATAATCTTACAGAAACCAATTACCCCAAAATTAGATATACACAAAATGTTTGAAAAAGAAAAATCTATATCATTGTTGTTTAGTGTTATCGACATCGCAATAACGTGGCAATGAATATAAAGCTGTAGTTTTTATTTGCGTTAAATAGTCTACAAGTCTTCAACATTACGTAAACAATCTCCTTAAATGTTCGACAATCCGCCACACAAACGTAATGTATAGGTGTATTTCTGCGCGTCCTTAACTAACTTCTGGGCGGCCTTAGTAAGTGACATTTAAAACAGTAATCAGATTCACATTTAAACCTAGCCTCAACTTATTTAACGTTAGCCATTAGCCGGTAACTCACCATCATCCGCCTGGCCACAATACTCAACATTCTTTAGCGTTTTCTACAGAAACGCCCCCAATAGTTTTCTGCGCTCAAAGTACGTGACGATTTGACCAATGCTAAATTCCCAGCTCATATGCTTTAGCTTGAGAGCAAGGATACCAATAACATGGACTAGGGGCTGCGGTAGTATGTATGGGCTACAGAACCTGCTCTTTCCCACTAGGAGGCAGTCACTCAACCCAGGATGTATTCTAAAGACAGCATCCACGGTCAAAGTTGAAAGGTTATGTTGTCAAAATCGTTTCACATAAAAAATGGCGGATGCTGAGCATCAGTCAAGTAGGTAAACTTGCAGGATAGTTGATTATTTGATATTTAATTTGACGCAACATCAAGTTGTGCAGTGAGTCACAAATATATAATGCTTTCCGTATTGAAAAAATATCCAAACAGTTTACTTTTGCGTGGATAGTATGGCAACGTAGACACTTTCCATTCAAACGAATCATTCGTCGAATGTGTTGCTACTTTCTGTTGACCAACCATACAGGCTAGCCAGGTCCGGAAAGCGTTACTTTAGCACCTAGCACTCTGTTAGCATAACGCGATTCCATGGGGTGCAATGAAAGAGTAAGAAAGGGGGTGTGGTTGGGCAGTTACGATTGTGTTACATTGATCTATTTTAAACCGTTAAAATAAGTAGGAGAAAAAAATTCACGTGATGAGCAATGTTTAAATAAGTTTGTTTGATTGGTATCATCAATGAAATGGTATGCTGCGCATTCTAGTAATATTCATCCAAGCGCCGAATCACGCACAGGTCAATGTGTGAAAGGAAAACACCATGCAACTTAAGAGTATTGAATTAAATAACCCCCCCTGCCTTTCAGAGCAATACTGGTGAGGTATTCTTAGTTTCCAATGATTAACCCCCATTTTTCTTGCGGTGAATGTGATTGCTCTCCCAAGTCTGTTTAGCGGAGGAAGTTTTCATCGATTCCCCAACCCCCAATTGTGTCAATCCATTCAACATCCAAATGGCATTAGAATGGCTGTAATAGTAGTTAAAGTCATCAGTTGTTTGGGTCCGTGAGTGGCGCTGTTTCGCAGCTAACGAGGGGGTTGCATGCCTTTTTCGTCTGGACGTGAATGTGACGCATTTCCATACAGATGATTGGTTGATAAAAATTAATATTCTTAATTACTAAATTTTATAGATATTATTTGAAGGATCGACATCGCTTAGATCTAGCTGTTCGTTTGCAACAACTCACATTTTGTGTCATGTGCAAGTCAGGGCAGGCCAAAACCCTTTGTGGGTTTGCCATAGACCATCATATTCTATTAAAACAAGACGTGATGCTAACAAAGAACTAACCTGCCCGTATTTTATAAAATAAAAACTACTGACTTATTTTTTTGTCCAGGCTCCCTCCCAGAGGATGACGTCGATTCAGGCCCAGCTAACCACAGCTTCAAGGTGCCTCAGAAGGAAATCAGCATGGTCCCGGACATGGGCAAGTGGAAACGATCTCAGGTCAGACATAATGAAAACAAGTCTTAGACTTTGCCTATAAAATAGACATGCTAGCAATATTTTGTCTTTAAAGTGCTAATTCTAGAATCAAATGTAGTATTTTGCTGTCTTATTATAGTAGTGTTGAATGTGAGTTTATTTTTGTGTACATATGCATACCCATCATAGTCTTATATGTAGGTGTGTTTTTAAAAATGGTTTCCGCTTCTTGTCCAGGCGTATGCTGACTACATGGGATTCATTCTGACTCTGAATGAAGGTGTGAAGGGGAAGAAGGTGTCATGTGATTACAAAGTGTCTGAGGTAACCTTTGACTACAAAGTGACTGTAATCTAGGGCAAACCACAAATCACAAAAGGTTTCTGTGGAGGATTACATCACCACTCTGCTATTATGCAAGTGTTGGTTATTAATTACTTTCATTTAATATGTAAGAATATCTATCAATGCGCCAACCAGCCCTTTGTAAAATATGTTACGTTAGTTCCCCCCTCCCACACACACACACACACACACACATATGTCAGTAGTAGTTAATGTACTTTGTAATTCATGTGCTCCTTCCTGAACAGCCAGACAGACTGTTAACTCAAAGTATTTCCCCTCAGACAGTGGAGAAGCTGCTTGTTCTTCTAGATACTCTGGATCGCTGGATAGACGAGACCCCTCCCATCGACCAGCCCTCACGCTTCGGCAACAAAGCCTACCGGACCTGGTACGCCAAGCTAGACCAGGTGAGAGAAACTCCACTGGTACACCAAGCTAGACCAGGTGAGAAAAACTCCACTGGTACACCAAGCTAGACCAGGTGAGAGAAACTCCACTGGTACAGCAAGCTAGACCAGGTGAGAAAAACTCCACTGGTACACCAAGCTAGACCAGGTGAGAGAAACTCCACTGGTGCGCCAAGCTAGACCAGTTGAGAGAAACTCCACTGGTACGCCAAGCTAGACCAGGTGAGAAAAACTCCACTGGTACACCAAGCTAGACCAGGTGAGAGAAACTCCACTGGTAAGCCAAGCTAGACCAGGTGAGATTCAGTGGAACACTGATTAAGACCAGGTGAGTACTCCCAGTCAGTTAGAATGTTTTGGTTGAACAAGGTAGACCATGTCCGACATTCTGGACGGATGAGGTACATCAAGATTGACTCTAACCATTTTCAAAGTTTGGACAGGTTTTGGAATATTTGTTTGGAGTGTATCAATACATACACGGGATGAGTAATCATCTTTTTATTGCTGCTGATTAATATCCCATATTTTATAATATCATGTTTCAAGACATACTTGAGTAACCAGTGAGGGCCCAAAACAGATGTCATGTCAAATAATAAAAAATGTGTCTTTAAGTGGGAATAATTCAGCATTTCTTGGTAATATGTCTTTGGTGCATTTGTGCCTAAGACAATGTGGCTTTCTAAGCCAAAACGGGCCGTCATTGTCTTTATTGTGTTTGTTTCCAGGAAGCGGAGGCCCTGGTGTTAGCGGTGATCCCAGCTGATAAAAGCGCAGCGGTGCCAGAGATAGCCGTTTACCTGAAGGAGGCTGTGGGAAATTCTACCCGGATAGATTACGGAACAGGTGGTTAACCAATTAACAGCTAGTTTAGCATGAGCGTTCTGCAGAGGATTAGCGAGGAAAGCATTAGAACATATAATCAGAAGCCAACACGTATTACGGACCAGGTAATTACTATGCCAAGTAATTAACAGTTTGGACATGTAAGAATAATTGAACAGATAATTAAGTAACTCATTATTTAACTACCCTTGCAGCTTCGTCACACTTGTCCACATTTTGTTATAATTGCCTTATTGTGTGTGTGTGTGTGTGTGTGTGTGTGTGTGTGTGTGTGTGTGTGTGTGTGTGTGTGTGTGTGTGTCTGTCTGTCTTTAGGTCACGAGGCTGCATTTGCAGCTTTCCTCTGCTGCCTGTGTAAGATTGGCGCTCTCAGGGTGGATGACCAATTGGCAATTATTTTCAAAGTTTTTGACAGGTACAGTTCACACTCCTTCACTCACTTGGCAGCGCGGTGGCTCATTCGAATGGCAGCGCAGAGGCTGGTTTGAGTCCCCAGCCGACCCGAGGGTCTTTCTGGGTGGAGTTTGCATGTTCTCTCCCCCTGTTTGATTGGGTTTCCACCAGATGCTCCACTTTCCTCCCCTATCAAAAACACATCAGGATTAACACTCCCATCAGTGCGCTACCGCTGCCTACACAACTTGTGTGTGTGTCTGGAAGTCTGGTGCTAATTGCCTGCCGTAGTATCAGCCAGACTGACTGTTGTGTTTGATAGCTGTCTCTATTCGTTGTGTGAACCTGATTGGTAACCAATTTTTAAGTGCTTTGGGTCCTTAGAAAATACGCCAAAATGAAATAAAATGAAACATTAACATGGTGATTTTCATAATTTTTCACATTAGTAGACAGTAAATACTAATATATATATACTAAATATTCAAAAAAATCGTATGGACAGTCAAAAAATGCCCCAATCCAAAATAAAGCATTATATCATGTTTTCAGTTTGAAGTTTTAAGATGATTGGCTCCAGCCCCCTCCTCCACAACCTGCAAATGATAATTGGTATAGCTAATGGATGGATGGATATCATGTTTTGAGATGCATAAATGTAACCCAGGTTTACATGCAGGTATCTACAGGTGACGTTATTCTTTTGGTCCGCGGCAGGTATCTACAGGTGATGAGAAAGCTGCAAAAAACATACAGGATGGAACCAGCCGGCAGCCAGGGTGTCTGGGGCCTTGACGACTTCCAGTTTCTGCCATTCATATGGGGCAGCGCTCAGCTGATTGGTCAGTTTCTAACGTTTGTATGGGGCAGCGCTCAGCTGATTGGTCAGTTTCTAACGTTTGTATGGGGCAGCGCTCAGCTGATTGGTCAGTTTCTA
>JAVQJS010055803.1:0-28239 GCA_036024795.1 Galaxias rostratus | reverse complement strand
TCAAAAAGCCTGTCAAAAGTCTCAAAAATTGGTAGAATTCTACACTTAAAGACTTTAAGCAGGTGAAGGAACATACTAGATGTTATATTACATTAATAAACTGTAGGTGGATACTGTTTATGGATATATGTATGATATATATCCACAGATCTATCCATTGCTCATCTAACCAATCCATCTGTCATGGATGGAAAGTACATATAAAGATAGATCTGTGGATTTTTCTTTCTATCTGGGAGTTATTATCCGTATGGATATATGGCTGTCTACCTAGATTCACGGATGGATGGATGGATGGATGGGTCCACTCAAAAAAAGGTCAGATCAAAATAGGTCATGGTCAATGCCAGACAAAAACAATTAAAAATACATTCATAATTATCAAGGCATCTCAAAAGTTTTCTGAGTCACGGATTGAGACCATGTGTTTATACTGTACAGTTGTCAATGCATGGGTAACCTTTGATACTACATGTGACTAGGCTGTACGGCTAAACTTAATTTCTGGAATCAATATAAGTCTTTAGCTCAAGAAGCAGGAGGAAACTTTGTGACTGCATGTGTCTTCTGAGGTTAAAAGAAAGAGACAAGAGGGATTGAGAGGAAGAGTTGTTTTGGGAGAATGAGAGGAGATTTAGAGAAATGGTGTGAATGGAGAGTCTTGCAAGATTTTTGTGCCATCTTGTTTGTCGAATAAAACCACCTTTTCCAAGCCGGAAACATTGCCTATGAATTCCTACAAAAAATTGGGGCAAGTGTTGATTGTTAATTGGGAACAAAATACATAACACTCCCTAGTCCTATCATGTACAAAAATTATTGAACATATATTTTTTAACAATAATTTTTAGTTTTCGAATTACACGTTTTAAGTCAAACTATTCAATTGTTTACTAATTCGCCTATTTTGAAAAATAATGAAAAACAAGAAGACCATTAGAGTTACAGCTCTGAAATGTTTTTCAGTGAGATAAAACTTTCATACACTGTACACCATAATATATTATGAAGTCCATTCCTCTGTTTAAAAAAACAGTCCAAACCATAAATTCAAATCCAAATTTTCAGGATATAATTTTCCAACTCTCAATATTAACTGTCCAGAATGCCATTGTGAGGGTTGTGAGGGCATCTGTCCAGTAGAGGGCGCTGCAGGGCTGTGGTGGGGAGACCTGCAGCTGACTAATTACGGATTGACAACAGGTTTGGGGAATCTGTTAATTGGTCAGCTGTGGGTTATTTATGGGTGTCTGTTTGTTTCAGTAGGGGTTGGGTGGAAAAGCAGCAGGAGATGCTGGAGCAGGCTGGGCATATTGACCAAACGAAAATAAAGACGCTGATTACTGACTCTGTCTCTGCCTGACATTTGTGTATCCTCACAAGGTCAAATTAAAAATGTGCGTTCATTAGCGATGAATCGCGTTTAACTATGAACACATACAATGAATTGTGGTCCAGCCCTAACATTGTGTTTACCTGGATGGGTCCTTTAGTTTGCTGCGAGTTGAATGTCTATTTTGGTTCTCTCTACCTTTGCAGAAGGGGTGCCAGTCCAGTACTGTGAGCAGCCCACCAATGGCATGGTTTACTTCAGAGCCATGTGTGGTCTTAACACGTTGCCTGATGAGCTGAAGTTATACGTACCCCTCTTCTGCAGTGTCATCACCAAGTAAGTATCGGGCATTGATAACGTTTTATTGGGCATATTCAAGTAGATGAATACTTGAACAGGTATTAACATAAACAGGTAATCCAAGTTAAACTAATAAAAACTAAACGAAGCATTTTCAAACCATAAGCTAGACTACGCTGAGACATTGTGAATACTGTTGTGGTGTTTAGTGTAACTAAGGGTCTGTTTGTTTCAGGATGGGCTGTGGCGGTCTGGACTACAGACAACAAGCCCAACAAATGGAGCTGAGGACAGGTGGCATGTCTGTCTCCACCCAGGTCCTCCCTGACATCTCAGATATGGACATGTATGAACAGGTCAGTCTGCAGCATTAGATTAGATTAGATTCCACTTTATTGTCATTGCACAAAGCACATGTACTGAGACAACAAAATGCAGTTAGCATCCAACCAGAAGTGCAAAAGAAGCAGTAAAATGTATGTACATATTCAGCTATGTACATAATCATTCTAAATTAAAATCAATGGAGGAATTTCTGTTTTAAATACACTCATGCAGAGTATAGTATATACAAGTCTGATACAACTCTATATCAAACACAAAGGCTTAATGCTTTGTTTTTGGTCGTTTTATCCAAAAGTCTCTAGTATTTTTGTTTATTTTCTTTATTTGGTTTTATTTGATTTATTTTAAATAAGATATAGTTCAAGTAATATCTATTTTTGTTTGTTCATGCATTGCAGTGCATTAGCCTTATACATTTATGAGTTTTTTTATATCAAATTAAATGTTTGCCCCTCATGGTTTAGCTTTGTTTGGTGAATTTCCTCCAATTATTTTTGGGACTTTTCAGAGTGTTTTCCTAATTTTAGACTAGTCATCTAGTCTAATAAATGAACTAGTGATGAATGACACTGACAGACTTGTTAGTAAACAAAAAACATTTTCTCTTGTCACAGGGAGTGCTCCTGAGTTCCTCGTGTCTGGAGAGAAATCTAGAGCCTATGTTCCGTCTTTGGAGTGACATTTTTAACAGGTAATCTGGATTGAAGAAACGCTGCTTTTCTTTGGTTGTTATGTAAGATAGTTTGTTTAAAAAAAACTTAAGATTCCTCACAAATTATAAACAAAACAATACATTTTATAAGCATGGTACAACTCCCTAATGTTTAATCCCTTCAATCCTGGAACTTGCATATCATTTTGCATTGGCCAAACTCAGCAATTTTGCCCCATACTGTGCTTCACACATTACCAAACAGAATATGAAGCAATATAACATCCATCCATCCATCCATCCATTATCAGAACCGCTTATCCTATGCAGGGTCACGGGGGGCTGGAGCTTATCCCAGCTGACTTCGGGCAGGAGGCGGGGTACACCCTGGACAGATCGCCAATCCATTGCAGGGCTAACACATAGACATACAATCATTCACACACACATTCACACCTATGGACAATTTAGAGTCACCAATTAACCTACATGTTTTTGGACTGTGGAAGGAAACCGGAGTACCCGGAGGAAACCCACAGCAATATAACAATTGAATATATTTTAGTTAGGCCTGGGGTAAGGTCTTTTGCCAGACGTAATAGGAGAAAGGCTCTGGTTAGCCTTATGGTTAGGGGTTAGTGCTGGGGTTAGTGCTGGGCTTAGGGCTAAGGGTTAGGGTGAGGGATAGGGGGAGGAATAGGGTTAGGGGTTAGGGCTGGGGTTAGGCCTTTTGCCAGACGTAGCAGGAGGAAGGTATCTGGTGGGACTCTGGCTAGGGTTAGAGGTTAGGTGTTAGGGTGAGGGGTTAGGTTTATGGTTAAGGTTTAGGGCTAGGGTTAGGTTTGGGGGTTAGGGTTTAGGGTTACAGCCAAGGTTAGGGTTAGGCCTTTTGCCAGACGTAGCATGAGGAAGGTATCTGGTGGGGCTCTGGCCAAAAGGGAAGGATCCAATCTGGCTGCTTCAGTAAAGAACATCGTTTCTGAGAAACCAAAGTAAAGTTTCCCACCGAGCAAGATGTTAAGATCGCAGAGGTTCAGTATTGTCTTGTTATCTGTCTCTCTCTCGGCCCTCCGCATCTTGCTCTGCTTCAACTCCACAGCCCCCACTTTGAAGACGAGGAGCGTTTGCGTGTGCTCGTCATGATGTCAGCGCAGGAACTGGCCAATGGGATCTCGTATTCTGGTCACATGTACGCGATGACACGTGCAGCCCGGAACCTGAGCCCGACGGCTGACCTGCAGGAAACCTTTGGTGGGATGGAACAGGTTGGATGGATAGTCCCTTATAAAATACATCAAGTGCTTCGATCTTTTAAAAAACTATCCAGAATCTGCTTATCTTATGTCAGTTTAAAGCAAATCTGTAACACTCTGTTTAACTTAAATAAATGTGAAGGTGTTGTTGACAGATCCATGGTTTCCCTAAAGGTGAAATATGCAAGTCTAGAGAAGTGGGCAAGAATTAGCTGGAACTTGTTAGATATACAGGCAGGTTGCCATGTCTCTCTGCAACAACTGACCTGATTTTTAACTGGGTTTCCAATTTTTTGGAGTGCCTGAATAAAAGGCCTGTGGAGGGCATCTTATTTCATAGCTTGTGACTTATTGATATCTGCCAGGATGGTAGGTAATAAACAAAAGGTTTATTGTGTAATTATCAATAAATGTTTCACACTTGGTTGACAGGTGAAGTTCATGAAGAGGATCGCAGAGTTGCCAGACCTCACACACGTTCTCCGTACCCTCCCGAGAATCCAGAGGCACATCTTCAATCCAGAAAACATGAGGTTGGTTACTATGGTAACCTAGTAGGCCATTGATGTTTGATGAGTCTTTTGAAGTTTACATACCTATTGCAATTTTGATACTACTAACATTGTTAAAACTACGTGCAAGTACTTTTAATTCTAAATTCTGTTAAATGTCTGTCTGTGCTACCAACATGTGAAATTTGTAGCACGGGTGCTATCTGCTAAAAAATTCCAACTTTGAACTATGATTTGCATTCGGTGTAATTGCTCTAATTCAATTTTGAATGACTCTGTAAGGTGTGCAGTGAACGCCACACCCCAAAAGATGGCCGACACCGCAGGGCAGTTGGACACTTTCCTGAGCTCTGTTGTTGGGAAGAGGAAGGCACGCGCACCCGTGTGGCCCCACATCACTGAGGTGCAAACCCCACCAGCTGCAGCACTTTAATTTAGCTAAAGACACAAACGTGCCATGAATACGTTACATTGCTTAATTCAATGTTATACAAATGGATACCTTTTGTTTAATGTGAGTGACTCTCCTGTCTTGGATCTCTTATTTTTCTGTTCAACAGTAATTCCTGTTTCTCTTGATATTCACAGAGACCTCTGGACCCTCTGGCTGACCCTGGATCTGGCCCCAGCCGAAAGCTCATCTCTGTGTGTCCACTTACATCTGCACATCCCAACCAACCATCTTCCCCATCACTGTTACTTTGAAGCTCATTCTAAATGTTTTCCTCAGGATCCTAACTTCAAGCCTGTCCAGATGAAAACATTCTTCGAGCTGCCCTTCCCCGTTAACTTTGTCAGTGAGTGTATCCGCACGGTCCCCTTCATCCATGAGGACTACGCCAGGTGACTGTCTACTGCATGTCACTAATACACTTCATCTATTCACTGGTATGATATGAGGCAGGTGCTCTCAAACTGTGGTACAGCAAAAATGTTTTGTCAACTTTAAGAAGTAGGACAATCTAAATCTACAGAACTTCTGTTATCGTGGAACATTATTTAGTTTAATTTAACTTCATCATTATTCTGTTTTAATTAAAAATTCAATGCTCTTGAGAAAATAACGCAACTCGTGTGTTTCCCCTTGAGGCGTCACTGCTCAGTCACTTTACTGGCTACATGTCTCACTGCACTGGGCTACGTGTCTCACTGCACTGGGCTACGTGTCTCACTGCACTGGGCTGCGTGTCTCACTGCACTGGGCTGCGTGTCTCACTGCACTGGGCTGCGTGTCTCACTGCACTGGGCTACGTGTCTCACTGCACTGGGCTGCGTGTCTCACTGCACTGGGCTGCAATGTCAATTACCAAACAGTGACACCAGGAATAGCTAAACGGTTGAGTTTAAAATGTTAAAACGGTCATATTTTTAGGATATTGTCTTTATTCATAGGATGAGATCTTGAGCAGAACATCTGTATAATCTGCAGTACATCAGTCAACGTTCTCACTCAACACACATACTGTAAACAAACGTGGTTAATAAATGTGTTTTGCTTTTCTTTCTTAGTCTGTGTATCCTGGGCAAGATGATGTCAGCGAAGCACCTCCACAGAGAGATCAGAGAGAAGGGCGGAGCCTATGGGGGCGGAGCCAGGATGGGTGCTGGGGGGTTGTTCTCTTTCTACTCATACAGGTGGGGGTCGGTTATGTGGAACATTTATTCATTCCTAACTGTGCATATTTGCCAACACTCAGTCTGTGAATTTGATTTGTTTTAAAAGGGATTATTCTTACTTAATTAACACTAATTTGAAAACATGTTGGTAGCCGATTTGATCAATACATTTTTAGTCATGATATGCCACTGCCTTGACTTCCTATCCTGTGTCCCACGCTTTGGTTTTCTAAAGGCTGATCATTTTTTGCTTTGTGCACATCCTTGTTGGTCCAGGGACCCCAACTCTGTGCAAACACTGTCTGCATTCTGTCAGGGTGTGGACTGGGCCAGGGAGGGCAACTTTACCCAACAAGACATAGACGAGGCCAAGCTGTCGGTGTTCTCGGCGGTGGACTCCCCAGTTGCCCCGTCAAACAAAGGTATGCCCTCACCCTGCTGGCTCAGTGAATCCAGAGCCACGTCGATTAGAACGGGGCCCTTATGTTTAGATGCTCTACGCTACGAGGTAGAAGAGAGTCCTGCTCACTGCCTCATGTAATAATAATGATACATTCTATTCATAAAGCGCTTTTTTTTAAAACACTCAAAGACGCTGATGTGAACGATTTAAAGTGTGCCGTGTAATAACATACTATGAAGTGAGCTGATCAGAAGCCTCAGGTGTATCACTAATGCAGACTACATTAAACCGCACTTGTCCCAATAGTGCTATGTCAGACAGGAGTGTCTATGTTCAGGTATTCTTGTTGAGTGCTAACAGACTATATTATATTAATGTTAAATTTACTGTATGAATGACAGTGGGTGTATAGATTATTTTGACAATTTCCCCCACACTGTGACGAACATTTTCTCCATGTGTTGTAGGTATGGGCCATTTCCTGAGCGGGATCACGGATGAGCTGAAGCAGGATCACCGGGAGAGACTGTTTGCAGTTACAAAGAAGAACCTGGTTGATGTGGCTGGAAGGTACAGTAGTGACCTCATCTAGCCTTATCAAATCACCTTTCAGAAGCCAAGCTTTAGTTTTACCGTTAACACCATGGTTGTATTTATTAAAAAATATATATATATTACATCACCGGCGTTTTGTTGACACGTCAAGCATTTGGTACAATATAATGTAGTGCTAGGAATAATTGCGTACAGACCCTAACCCAAAACAATACTTCACTAAAGATTTAAAGAACCAGAGAACGAAGCCACCATTACTGATTCATGAACATTTATTTCTTAATCTTCCTGCTGCTTTTCTCTAAAGGTACTTGGGATCTGGCCAAAAGATGTCTGGGATAGCCATTCTGGGCCCTGACAATGCCACCATAAAGAAGGACCCATCTTGGATAACCAAATAAGGACACTATCAAAATGTGTTTTCTAAACACACTCCAAGCTCATTGATCTGTCATGAAGAAATATCCATGATAGCTGTGCATTTTCTGTCGGTCCAAAATAATCAAACATTGTGCAGTGTCATCATTGTGCACTGCATTTCTGTCATTACAGCTTGGTGCAAAACTCCAGTGATATTAACCATTCAATGGATGAATGCAGTTTTAACAGTAAAGTTTAGCATCAATATTTAAGAAAACATTTAACCAGTGTTGCACTCAATAATGAAATAATGTCTTGACGATGTTACACCACCGTAAGATTTTTATAAAATGTGCAAAAAACTTGATTGAAAATGTAGTTAAACCCAATAATGTAATGCAAAAATGTCCTGACTGATATAATAACGTTTTAAATTTACTTTTACAAGTAATGTTAATGTTACATAAGGTAATAATACCTCATTACATTATTGGGGATCTATTACATGCACATTTGTATCACCATCTGCTGGTGTTCAAGCCAAGATTCTTGCACATCGACCAGTCAGCAGTGTATACTTGCAGAGTTTTCAATAACTCATTACGCTGTCTATTAGTTATTAGTGTTATGCTAATTTGCTTCATAAGTGTGTTTCCAATGGCTACTGATCCGTTCGCCAGGTGAAGAATAAAGACTTTTTATACAGATTAAGTGCTGGTTACTTGACATTGACAATTTGGGGGGGGGGTGGCGCTGAAGCCTATCTCAGCCAATTGCCAATCCATCGCAGGGCTAACACGTAGACGTACAGTCAATGACACACACACAGTCACACGTAAGGACAATTTAGTCACCAATTAGCCTGCATGTTTTTGGAGTGTGGGAGGAAACCGGGGTAAACTCACGCTGACATGCAAACTCCACACAGAAAGGCCCTTAGGTGGGATACGAACCCAGGACCTTCGTACTGTGAGGCAACAGCACTAACCACTGCGCCACCAGGGCTACCCGCCCTGTATCATCTGCAGGCAATATAGAATGCTGCTGAAAGACCACTTCGATCAAATAGATCCTAACATCACTCCTTAACTCATGGAAATGTTCCAAAGCCCATAGTCCACACCAAATACACTCACAGAAAACGGGGGGGCTGGAGCCCATCCCAGTCGATTTTGGGCGAGAGGCGGGGTACACCCTGGACAGATCGCCAGTCCAACGCAGGGCTAACACAGACACACAACTCAAACACATTCACACCTATGGACAATTTGGAGTCACCAATGAACCTACCTGTTTCTGACGCGAGTACATGTAGTAAACCCACGCGAAAACGGGGAGAACATGCAAACTTTAAACAGAAAGGCCCTCTGGTTGGGATCGAACCCAGGACCTTCTTACTGTGAGGCAACAGCGATAACCACTGCACCACCTTGCTATCCATATATAATATATATATACAAATAAATGGCTTTTAAAACATGTTAAGGATCTGCAGGAATCCTGTAATATATACTTCTATTAATATTCTTATACATAAAAATTGGGAAATCACACTAACTTCAAAGAAAGCCAATCATTAGACTACTCCACTACAATTGTTTCCACCTTACAATTTATTACAAATTCTTCTGAGCAACAGTCACACAATCAGCAAGCAGTTAAGTCCACTCAGAAGAAACATTATCTGCGATCTGTTTTGCCAGATTTCCTCTTTCCTGCCAAAAGATGTTTGGGCTTCAAGTCGAAGACGTGTCTGTCGGCCTCTCCCTTCTTCCCCATGCGGTTCATGTCCTTCTGAGAACGCTTCATCAGCCTCTTTGCTTGCTTTGCCATCTACAAACAAATACACAAATCAAACGATGGCAACGAGACCTTCACAGTTCTCCACGTAAACCCAGTAAACCTGTCATGGCCCTCAGCTGGAGACCCTGATATAGGGTTACGTACCGTAGCATCACGCACACCGGACTTGATATAGGGTTACGTACCGTAGCATCACGCACACCAGACTTGATAGTTACGTACCGTAGCATCACGCACACCAGACTTGATATAGTTACGTACCGTAGCATCACGCACACCAGACTTGATATAGAGTTACGTACCGTAGCACCACGCACACCAGACTTGATATAGAGTTACGTACAGTAGCATCACGCACACCAGACTTGATATAGAGTTACATACAGTAGCATCACGCACACCAGACTTGATATAGAGTTACGTACCGTAGCATCACGCACACCAGACTTGATATAGAGTTACGTACCGTAGCATCACGCACACCAGACTTGTCGCGTGGGGGTCGAGAGGCGCTCTGACTGCGGGTGCGAGAGATGGGGGGCGCCGACACCTCACGCTTACGCTTCCTGGCAATACTCCGGGACCTGGTGGCGTTTTCTGCAAAGTGGCTCTGAAGATAGGGAATTAGGAATACACATCACAACTTAAAAGGGCTGTATGTAACTTTTAGTTAAATTAGTCGGTAAACTACTTGCCGACACATGAGCTCAACGGCATAGTTTTAGGTTGTGTTGCCAGTTCATTAGTTATGATAGCTGCCTTTAGAATCAGTCGCTAAAGTCACTGTTTAAGCAACCACTATCCTGCTTACATGCACAACTATGTGGATATTCAAAGAGAGGCGGGCAACTCAGGATTCAGGAATTTTTAAATACAGCAGAAGAATATTTGTAGAATTACAAGGTAATAAGAAAAACATAAGGCATGACCAATACTTTTAAGCGGACTAGTTCAAATGTTTTATAAAATGTGTGGAGGTGTATGTCAGGTTCACAGAATTCACACATGCACCAAAGTATTTAACTAGTACTTACACCATCTTTGTCTGTCATGTCAAGACCCAGGTCACCCATCTCTTTCTCAATGGTCTTTCTTAAAACCTGACCAGAAATATGAATTATTGCAACGGGATACTATTAAGTACAATGACAAACTTCGATGAAGATCTAACTAAACTGGTACCTTTTTGGCAGTTCGTGGCATGCGAGGTCCATGTATATCCTTGTCTTTGGAGGCAACAATCTTCAGCTTCCTTCTCTCTCTGATCCGTTTGGCTAGCATTCTGATCTCCTGCATCTCCTCATCCTCGCTCTCTTCATCCGTGTCGTATTCTCCTGCTTTCTCCCGCAGTTCCTCCTCCTTCTCCAGCTGCTCCAGATTCTGTGTGAACAAATCTCATTGTGTAAGTTATTGTGTGTTATTTGTGTCTTATTCATTAATCATGAGAGTTCTGTGATTGGAAAAGTATAAACATTCGTCCTACGAAACTGCATGCAAAACTAGTTATTTACATATTGAGAAGACACACTTATGTAACATTTACAAAATAACTAAATTTAAGATGGAGAATACCTTTTTCTTCTATTATTATTTAAATACTCACCTTCATGATGCTAGGATCAATGTAGTCTGCAATATTGTGACCTTCCCAGATTTCAGGAACCGTGTCATGTTTGTCATCTTCATTCATAAGGTCCCAATATTCTTAAAAACACAAACAAGATATTTGCAGGACATCGTACCAATAGAGGAACCTATTCAAACTGACTAACCAAATATACTTTATACTTTAATTACTTTATTTAAAAATGCCTTCTGTAAGGCTTACACCTTTTAAAAGATTTGCCAATGGCAGAAACGGTATCGAGTAGGTATATAGTAAGTGTAACCAGCACCACTGACAAGTAAAGACACTTACTCTGAAGGTCGAGGGTATAATCATCTCCAAGTTCCATCTCCAAATCTCTTTCCTTTAAAAGCATGAATAAAATGTGTTACCAAAAACCCCCCAGAATAATTTCCAACCTCTAAATGAAACAATACCGACCAGTTTGCGTTTAGGAACATCCACTTCCATTTGCCTCCTGCGCACTGCAGCACCCTCTGGGATGAAAGGTGGTCTTTCCTAAAGCGGGCAACAGAACACAACCGATTAGGGCAAACTTTGGACAAATATGCATATCATTCCTATTAATGAAATACTCTTGATTTGATGGACTAATTGAAAGCTTGCCTTTTGATCTCTCTTAGCCGGCATTGCCAGATGCAGTCTGTTAAGCACATCTTGAACCTTCTTGCCCTTCATCTTGCTGTCAACGCGGTGGGCCAGGAGCTTGTCACAAGCCTAATATAGGACAGACACAGCAGCATAAGTATCCTATAACAAAAACCACTACTATTGAAGTGAGTTGAGTGAGTTGAACTGAATTGACGTGACTACCTCCGTTTTCACTGCCATCACCCCCTCCTCAGTCAAAGTACTTGTTTCGATGACTGTGACGCCACTTGTTTCGATGTCAGCAAATATTTTCTACGAAAACAAAAATAAATTAGGAGACATTTTATCAGCGCCTGGCTTCTTAGAAAGCAGCTACAGCAACAGGCCTACATCCTTTCAGGTGAGTGATTAGAGCATCGTTTTAAACAGATCACAGTGTGACACGAGACACACACACACGCACCCACACACACACCAGATACTAAAGAACCTACCTGGGTCTCCTCTGCCAGCTCACTGATCCTTTTGACGTCACTCTTATTTGCAACAATGATTAAAGGCTAGAAAAAAAGGCCTGTATTACCACACACCCCTGGAAATGTATTTTAGGACCATGGATTCATTGAACTGAAACATAGGACTAACATGTTTTGCTCATTTACGATGTCCTCGTACCTTGTTGGCGAACAGGGGTTTGATGTTGTGAAACAGCTCTAGCTGCTGCTCCAGGGTGTGTCCACACTGCTCTGATACGTCCATGACGTACAGCACCGCAGAGCGCAGGTGGGCCAGGGCTGTAATTGCCTGCATTTCTATTGTGTTTCTCTCTTCCAGTGGGTGGTCTAGGATCCCTGGAGTGTCCACAACCTACCAACCACAATTACACCATTGAATTGCCAATTCGTTTATTCTTTCAAAAGTTGATGGCACTTAATGTTAGAGCAGTTAAACCATGATCATTCACTGAGGGTGTAAGGACTAATCCTCGGTTTGGTACATTTAGTTAAAATGATCAATTCACATCAATGCTTCATTTGTAACATTTAATGAAGAACATAAACAACGACAAATGCTTTCGCCAATTAAGAGTATGCCGGGATGATGTCATCTCCTTGAAGTAGACCTATTGGAACTGGATGACTTTATATTCTTTACACTTGTGGTTCCCATATTGTAGGGCGTGCCGGGGTATTGCAAGGCGGGCCAGGAGATTATTTTTTATTTCAATATACACGGCAAACAAAGAACCAAAAAATATCAGATAAGCCGGTTTCAGGGGTAAATGAAAGCTTACAATTTGTTGAGAGATTGGCACCAGGAAGAGACAGGAAAAGGCATTGTGAGATGCATAAGTTTTAAACCTCAGATACAACCCAGTTGATGGCGGGTTTCAAAGTAACGTGAAAATTCTGTAGATAATGTATGACATGGCATTTCTCGCTCTGGGGTTTACTGTTAACACTGTGGGAGAGGAGGAGAAACCTGGGTCTGTTTTCTGTCTGCAAACTAGCAGTGGACGGCATTAAGCCCAACAAATTAAGACACATTGAGACATTGCATGTAGGTCTGAAGATTCAACGCAGACAGCACCGCAGTATTCCCCAGCCCAAAAGCATGTATTTGTTCAGACGATATTCTTACCTGCCAGCGAAGGTATTTATAGTCCATGTGTCCCACAAACAAGGACTTGGTGGTGAAAGCATAAGGCTGGACATCAACATCCGCTCTGGTGATCTGTAGAGAGATCATCATCAGTGGCATGTACATGCATCTCCAGCAGCCCAAAAAAACTATTTTCTATAACGAGTCGTTGTTTCAGCAAAGCATTTCTTAACTTCGAGCCACTCAACATTAAACTATTTATCAAACGTTCCCATCATTAGCAGCGGCTGACCACTGAAACATGGTAAGCATCTGACAAGCAAATTGACTTATGTAAAACAAGGCTGTTTCCAAGTCAAGTTGATGAAATGAATACAAATTTAGCTTCTTAATTCAAGTGCACAAAACTCTGGCAGATAGATGCGGTCACTTCATGTTCAAACCTTGACACAGACAACAGATACAAGGCCACAATAGAAATGTGTGGGCTTGGAATGTTTCCTACCTTGTTGATGAAACTAGACTTGCCAACATTGGGGTAACCACAGAGCAACAGAGTCCTCGTGTTTGGATCAATGGTTGGCAAACGAGAGAGATGCTGACGAACTTAAACAGAAAGCAGAATTGTAAAACAGGATAGAGAAACCCAATCAGGAGACAACCAATCAGGAGACACCCAATCAGGAGACACCCAATCAGGAATATGAATGGCTCTGCCAGTCCCACAGATCAGTGAAATGACATGACACCAAGCCACCACTGTCTGCATTACCTTGTTCAAGATACTCCAAGCTTTGCTTCTGTCGTTTCAGGATGGTGCACATGCGACCCAAGGCCGCCCTTTTCAACTGTTTGCACCTGTACAAGGAATCTCCATACTTCATAAGGCGAACATAGTCCTTAGCAACACTGTAAAAGGGCATGGACGGAGGACACAGGTTAAACTCCACACACTAAATACCAGATGGCCAAGACAACAGTTGCAAATAGTTTTTTTAATAAAAACTTACTTGTCAATCAAATTTTTTGCAATGTTGATTTGTCCCAAAGCCAGCTTGTAATGATCTTTATCATAAAGCACATTCATCAAATCAGCATAAAAAGGATGAATATCCTGCAGATGAAAAATCTCTGGTCAGTAACATATTCAACCAATCTAGCAGCAATTAGATTGTTTGGACTGTTAGTTTTCAATCGAACATACATCTAACTTGGGGAAATCCAACAGTATTTGTGCAAGTCTGTCATGGTAGTTTTGCTGCGTGAACTTCACTTTGCGCATGTAAAAATGTCTGATTCTGTGAATCTGGTAATGCTTGTGCACAACAGTTGGAGTCTTCCTTTGAGTCTTCGATAACGTGATGTCAATAAAATCCTGAAACAAGACAATTACAATGTTAACACAGTCAGTACATGTTGACAACGTGATTTCTTTCAAACCCATTCCTAGTTATCCTTCAAAGTCTTAAACTAAAAAACAGCTGCAGAATCACCACAAAGTACAGCAGAGGGGATGAAGGCATTAAAACTAAAGTTTTTTTTAAAGAGGTTAATAATGTTACAATGTGGTTGAGTCCAGCTTGCTATGGGTTTGGCATGGCCATGCGTAACATCTAACTTTTGGTACGCACATAAACACTACTGGGGATTACAGAGGCAGAGCTCTGCTGTCCACAGGTGGTAACCATTCACAAGATATTAACTGTTCTGAGTTACTCAATTGAACTATCATCACCATACACAGGTTTTTATTATACATGTTACTGAATTCCATTCCTTTCCATGCTAGCTGGAGTCTCAGACCAGCATTAATATATTTTCATAACCAAAGCAGGCTAGTTAGTAAACATCACTTGGTGTTTTGTAATGCAGTTTTACCAACGACAGACAATGTATGTGCCATGCATAGTCTTTTTCAGTGACTAAACATGTGGAATGGCTAAATAATGTTAAATACATAAGCTTATTGTATTTAAAAAACCATTCTGTCCATTACATTACTGTATTGTTTAGGTTTAGATTTTCAGAAATCTAAATAGCTGCGATTATCGTGATGAAGATATTCACATAAAATATAGGGATTTTGATATTAACCAATATCGTTAGGAATTAACTTCATTAAGAACCAGAATTGCAACAGGTGTTTTGAAATTCTGAGCCTCACCCCTCCATATCGGCTCCATCCCAAACTCTGCGTTTCTGACAGTCACTAGACAAGACCCTACATGTTGTGCTAGAATAGATGTCTGAATTCGAAGTAAGCATCAACACAATGGGTAGGGCATTCTGAGCAGACATTTCTCCGTTAAAGTGGGCTACCTCATATAATTGAATTGAGGTAACCCATTTGGAGGGGAGGCTCGATTTTCAAGTCGTATCTGAAAAATATTTGCTACTGGGAAGCCCAACCTGACGAGAAAGCGCAAATTATCAGCACACGACGCGCACGCAGACTTTTCTCAAACTTTCATCTGGATAGCGGTTTAAAAACAACAATAATAAACAGTATATTGCTAGTACTGTTATTAAATCAATTACTAATACACTTGTTAACTTGCTTCAAGCTGCCTTTTAATTTGGTTAATAAGGCAAATGCAGACACCACTTCAACTAGGACTAAGCACGCCTAGTTATAGTTTTTTCTTGGTGCAACTTCATGTATTGTTTGACACTTGTTAAGACTTTTTCAATATTGACACGAGCTCATATGACTGTTGATAAATACTACAGGTAGCCTACCGTCGAATCAGTAATTTCAACAGTCTAAAAACCCAGCAATGGGGAATTTTACTTGCCCGTTGTGTTTTACAGCACCCCATGTGGCTACTTTACGTGAATTACGTTGACCATTAGGAACCCCTCAGCAACACTGGCCGTACACTGCCTTATATGTACGTCCATATCGTTTACTGCCTCTAAAGACTCAAAGGAATAGAGTAATAACTGCCTGTCATAGCTTCTTTTAGCAATTTCTAGCTAGCACAACACGTGTAAAACTGATGTGCCGTCGTATTAGTTGTAGGCCTGTACAACCGAGGCTTTTCAACTGTCACTAATACAAATTTACAATATATTAAATACACAACTCTAACAACGATTTTTAACGCAAAATAAACGTAATTTGATAATTACCTTTGAAGTGGGAACCACCATAATCTTTTTAAAATTGTATTGTGCCATTTTCGCAAGGCAAGATATGTCCACCAGCCCTGCTTGACACGTGAAAAAGGACTAGACCGTAACGGAAAACTGAAGAAGAGAAACGACCACGTATTTTGTCCACACCGCCATCTACAGTACACTTCCAGTCACCAACGACAAAGCGTCGTAGCTTAGTGTAGTTAATTGTTAAACTGTAATGCAATCACGGTCAATCATCATGGGTTTAGAAATTACCAAGTTTAGGTAGAATACAATACAGTTGAGTTGCATATCAAGGTGTGTTTAATTAGAATCTGGTGAATTTTGCATTTTTTTGTTCTTGTAAACAAATCAACAGTCATTGCTTTTCATCATATGAAGGAAGCACGTCAGTGGGTATTATATTTCAAGTTCGACTGCAATTATTGTAATATAACGTGTCACGTATTCTGCTTTATTCACATTTAGACAATTGGGAAGAGCACCGAAGTTTGTGTTCAGAGTGGATGCACGACGTATGTGTAAGTTGTCAACGTAAGTTATGTTTTATGTTCCACACCCACGTCGATCACGAGTTGATTCGTATTTGCATGCAGAGGATGTCAACCAATTGCTGCGCCTACTAGTATGTTTTGGGGGCGTGAGGTACTTGGCCTGGGTGCCATCGTTTGGTTGATTTCTCATTCGAAAGGAAAAGTAAACGTTAATTTCCCTATCTAAAATACTCATTTGTCTGAGTAACGTATAGCAATATCTAGTTTTCCAATGATTGAACGCAGACGGTTTAGAGTTCTGAATTGACATCGCGTAGCCATCCTCACACACGACTTCTTTCGGAACATTCAAAGCATCGTCGTTGATTTGGTCTGTTTGCATTAAACACGTGAAAAGTTAGCCAGCACGCTAAGAATACCCAGCTAAATAGTAGCAAACGTTCGTTTTCCTGATACATTAATAGATTTACGTCTATTGGTAAACCAGCTTGTGTACTTGGTTATCATTCTGACTTTAGCTAAATTAGTTAATTTTGTGTAGGCAGTTTTAGTGCAAACATAACTGTTGCAACAACTGCTTAACTGGCATAATAGCCAGATAGCTTTCGAATTTCACGTTAGCCTTAAAGCCAGTTCTAGGCCTGTTTTTAGCATTAAGCTAGCTAGCTTGTTGTAATACAACTGGATAATCTTTCCAGTGAGAGTTGACAGGTGAGTTGGTAACCCTTTACAATGCTTGCCTTCCTGCTGGTTGTTCAAATTACGTGTAAACACATATCTACTACGGGCGTGACTGACCACTGGTCAGTGATAAGTAAATTAGGTTTAGCTTGTACTCCTCGCTAGTTTGCTTTGAGTAGTTGTAGGAGTTTGGGAATATGCATGTCGCTCAGAGTTCGGCATGTTTCAGCGGACCTACTTCTGGCCTATTGCAAACCTTGCGATGCCAAGCGCATTATCATCGCTTGGAAAAGTTAGCAAACTAACCACCAGCTAGTTGGAGCGGTGCAAAGTGCTTCCATAATTGGCTAATTAATGTCTTGTTCAGTTGCTGAAATAATTGTCTTGCATGTTGCTATCTGTCACCCATATTTGGAGCTATAGAACAATTTATTGTTTTGCTGGACAATAGCAATGCTTTTAATTTGTTATACAAACCCGGTTTTCCCAGTAAACAATAGTTGGTCATTTTAATTGAAGCCTTTTTTGCAATGTCTTGTAGAAAACAAAATTATGGCCAGTAATTTCACGATATGGGACAAAATAAAAAAAAATTAAAATGATGAACAAGTATATTTATCCCAACCCTATCTTAAATGTAAGCAGAATTTATTCATGCTTAATTACACTGTTATAATGAAAAAGAATCTGCGCTATTTATCACCTTAGTCTGATTCAGCTAGATCGAAGATCATCAGCTTTGGCACTTCTGGTTATATGCTAACTGCATTTCGTTGTCTCAGTACGTGTACTCTATGCAATGACAATAAAGCTAAAATCTAATCTAATCTAATTTATATGCTCTATTGTGTTTACGCTCAAATAAACGTACTCCCCAATTGTGTTCTGAATTTAATAATGCTGTATTCTTTGCGGCCCGGTCCCCTTAACCTGCATTTTGTCCTCAGCATATCGTGTAAAGGTAAAGATACGTCTCCCTGAGGGGCCAGGAAATAACGGCTCATGACTTCTGACCAGGACAGAGAAGTTGTAGCTGAACCCCAGGTGCAGCAAGTCACAGAAACTAAAGAGAGCGCCCATTTGGTACGCCATGTCATTTCTGTTGGTTAAGATTGTTTATAACAAAAAGGGTTGCATTTGTAATGGCATAGAAAGTCAGAGAAGATCTTGCTTAAGTTTTTACCACAATACCTTTATTAGCATAATCCTTTTAAAGCCACATGTATATAATGATTCAGCTATCATAGACAGCTACCACACACAGTGAACAGACAGACAGCTATCACACACAGTGAACGGACAGACAGCTGTCACTCACAGCTGTCAGTCTGGGTGATGCCATGGCAGTCACCCAACTCATCACAGCAGACGTTTTGCAGTCACCGATCAGACACACACAGACAGACCGACTCATGTTCTCCTGACAGTGGCATTTAGTCAGTGCACTCACCTACAGGACTATCCACCCATGTTCCTATGAGTGGTAGGAAACCGTAGCACCCGGTGGAAACCCACGCAAACACAGAGAGAACATTCAAACTCCACTCTAATCAACTGTATGCAAACCTCAGACTTGAGTGATGTGAATGATAGGCTTCCAGGCCATACCATGGAATTAGCAGTATGACTTCTTTCCCATCCTCCCCCTGGTTTTTTCTGATTTTGCTCTCCCCCAAACCTAGGAATCCGTGAAAGTTTCAGACTTGAACCCTAATGCAAAAGTATGGGCCAACAACCACTTGCTTAACTTGGAGTCAAGCGCCAAAACCACAGCAACTGCCCTCCAGTCGTGGAAGGAAGAAAGCCTCTCCGACCCCGACCCAGAAGGTTCCCTAACAATATAAGAATAACTCCATGATGCAACCCCTTCTATCGGGTATGTCAGCACTTATGTACTAAACCTATGCTTATCTTTCTAGGCTATGAAGCGAGCGAGAGCAAGTCTTATAAGGGAGCCCCACTGGCCCCCACTGATGAGGCACTCCCTGTGGCTGAGCCAGCTGGCACAGCCTCTGTCGTTCTAGAGGACTCTGCCTACCAGGAGTACACCCAGCCTGGCCCGGAGGCCACACTTACAGGTGGGAGTACTGGAGTGGCATATTAGGTTCCAGGGTTAGGTGGCAAAAGAAATAAAGATCACGTAAAGATAATCATCATCATAGTTGGAAAGCCAGTTGTACCAGAGGTACACAGATTACCAGCATCCACACTGTTTATGTGACATTCAATGTGGTATCCGTGAATTACTAGTGATGAAAATGTGAATAAAAGTTGTATTTTAATGTAAAGTTCAATTTCTGCGTTGTAGGAAATGGACTTGTGGGGAAGAATCTCACAGAAGACCTGAGGGAACTCCTAAAGAAGACCCTAGAGTTCTGCCTGTCACGGTGTGTAAATAACTCGTATGCTAGTCACAGTGTGTAAATAACTCGTTTGCTACTGAAATGAAACTGCAGTTAGTTGGACTAAAACTCAGTACAGTGACAGGGCTGAAATGATTTCTAGAGTAACTCGACAGAATCAACTACACAAAGCAATAAGGCAAACTCTTGCGTTGATACCTCGTTAAATCCACACAATTACATGTAGAGCTCAGTGTCTTGCACAACTAAATAAGTAATGGCATGCACCTAAAAATTTGCATAATATGGCTTCTTTAGGTTTTGCCCAAAACATAACGACAGAAAACAAAATGCTTCAAAAAGGGTATTGACGTATTTTTTTTAATTTTTTTATTCTTAGGTACTTGTTGTACCCACATTTTAGCATTGCACTTAAATGCACCACCTTGGTTTAGTTTTTACAGAAAGTTATTTTGTGCAATTTAGGGCTGTACAGTGCAAGAGTTTTGCTTGCAAAATTACTAAATTACTTGATTTGGTGCGATAAGTTTTAATGAGAATTTTTTGGGGGTAATGCACTAGTCTATTGACGGGGCTTATTTTATTTAAATAGACTACTTTTTCAACTAAACAGTGTCATGCTGCCAAGCATTCTGTTGCTGAGGGGGTTAGGAAAGTAATTAAAGTGTTCCTAATTATTGGTAACAGGGAGAATCTGGCCAGCGACATGTACCTAATTTCTCAGATGGACAGTGACCAGTACGTACCAGTGGTGACAGTGGCCAACCTGGACCACGTGAAAAACCTCAGCACAGATGTGGAGTTGATTGTTGAAATTTTACGGTGTAAGTTTAAGCGTCATTTGTTCTATAGTACTGTTGAGTCTTTAAACTATTTGAGATTTCCGTTTGATGATGTGATTCTGTTCAATGTTTGTTCTGTAATTGTTTTTAACAGATGTTGGTGAACATACTACTCAAATGTGTCTTGTATGTTCTATGTTGGCGGAAGCTACACTCTGTTATACTGCTTATTGAAATTAAGAAACCTATGTGGCTATAACACATGCTTATTATATAACTGTGATTACAAACAACATATTCTGACTACCCAAAAGCACAAATATAGTTTTCAATGATTTTCCATGGTTTAAGCCGTAATATGTTGTGTAAGAAGATTGCTGCTTTGAACGGACTGCTTTCTGTTCTCAGCGCTGCCGCAGGTCCAAGTAGACGAGAAGGGAGAAAAGGTTCGACCCAACCAGAACCGCAGTATCGTCATCCTCCGCGAGGTTCCTGAGAGCACCCCGATTCAGGTCCATTTTCTGCCAAAGTGCTAAAAAGTTCCATTTCATGGTTTTTAATAAAAAAAAATAAAACTAAGAGCCTAATCGAATTTCATAACGGGGAAGCCACAATCAACATGTACCTAATGTCTCTGTCTGTGGCCTCCCTTCTCTCTTTCCAATCACACACTTCTTAACCTTGGCTGTGAGCGCTGCCTCTCACGTCGCCTCTATTATTCAACTTCCCTCTGCCTGTTCTCCTAGCAGTGTCTCTACGTCTGCTTCTCTCTGCCTGTTCTCTTAGCAGTGTGTCTACGTCTGCTACCCTCTCCCTGTTCTCTTAGCTGTGTCTCTATGGCAGCTTCCCTCTGCCTGTTCTCTTAGCAGTGTCTCTACGTCTGCTACCCTCTCCCTGTTCTCCTAGCAGTGTCTCTACATCTGCTACCCTCTGCCTGTTCTCCTAGCAGTGTCTCTACGTCTGCTACCCTCTCCCTGCGTCTTAGCAATGTCTCAATGTCTGCTCTCCCCACTTGCCCTCTGCTTGTCAGCCTCAACTTCCCCAAAAAGTTATTCATACTGAACTCAAAAAGGTTCTTTATGTTGGTGGGAAAATGCAACAACGTTTCTGTCGACCCCCAAAATAGTTTCTCCACCGGGTGTGTGAGGATGATTGGGAGCATGCTCTGTTATTACAAGCTGTATACTGACAAAGAAACAGTGAGCCTATGGTTTACTTGAATGACTTACTGTAACCATGAATTAGTTGTGGGCTATTAACAGCCACATAGGTAACATTGCAATTCCATACACGTCCACTTGATCATAAATGATTTGCAGTCTGAAATAGAAAACTTAATTTTGCACATTCATAGATTCACACAGTCAATATCATTTTGTTTTTAACTGTATTTGCAGGAGGTAGAAGCTCTATTTAAAGGGGCCAACTTACCGAAGTTTATAAATTGTGAATTTGCCTACAATGACAACTGGTTCATCACATTTGAATACGAAGCTGATGCACAGCAGGTAAGAACATTGTGTTCAAAACCTCATAAAAAGAAGTGTTAATTTTTATCAAAAAATGTCGAAACACCTAAAAAAATCAGTAGCCTTCCTTATTCCTCCAACTAGCTGGTTACTGTCCAGCCCTTCCCATTCCTGTTCGTGTCACATTTTCCTTGATTATGACTCCAGGCCTGTGTCTCATTCAGACATTAAAATTCTGGACAACATCTCCAAAATGAGAGGGTTAAAAAATAGGGCTTGCTGTAGGGCACGCACATTCGGTTGGGAGTGTGTTAACACTACAAATACCTCTTGAGATGTAGAAAGTGGACCATCTCATGATAGGTGTAAATACTTGTAGCAAAACAAAAGTTTGAAATTGCAGTGGACATATTAAACGTTTTATAATCAACAGACTAGTTTAAGGAATCTTTAAGCTTTTTAAGACGCTGTGAAATGTTCACGCCCATCTCCCTTTTCCAGGCCTATCAGTATCTCCGAGAGGAAGTGAAAACCTTCCTGGGGAAACCAATTAAGGTGTGTGATATTACCTGTGAAAATGCTGGTGAACGTTTAAAGATGTTGTATGCCCTATAGCAGTCAGTCACAGATTGAACCGATTAAAAGTTCAA
This sequence comes from Galaxias rostratus, assembly GCA_036024795.1. Classification (NCBI taxonomy): domain Eukaryota; kingdom Metazoa; phylum Chordata; class Actinopteri; order Galaxiiformes; family Galaxiidae; genus Galaxias; species Galaxias rostratus. The sequence goes on along the minus strand of JAVQJS010055803.1, from coordinate 5,706 downwards.
GATACAATGTTTCCATGTAAAATGTTTTGATGAAAATGATATTTTTGTGTATTCCATAATACTAACCACTAGCTACACGCCTTCAATCCTTGAATGTTGTACCCACTTTGCCTCCCACAAACAGGCTCGGATAAAGGCGAAGGCGATGGCTATCAACCAGTTTATGCCAAAGAGCGTCTATCGTCCGCCGGAGGTGGACCCCTATGCTCCGCAGCGCTACACGTCCTACTACATGCCCCAGGCGTACAGCCATCCACAGCAGCTCCCTGTCTACAGCCTGGTCACTCCCCAGGTTCCCTGGTCGACCACACACAGCTTCATAGAACCTGCCCTGGTGATGACCCAACAACACCTCGTAGCAATAGTCACCATAGTAGTTACTACTACAGTAGTCGCTTTAGGACAAGGACCTATCTAACTAACCCTACCCCTAACCTTCACCCAAGAACACCTTGTAGCAGTAGATATTATAGTAGTTACTACTGCTACAGTAGTAGCTTTAGGACAAGGACCTATCTAACTAACCCTATCCTTAACCCAAGAACACCTTTTAGCAGTAGTTACTATAGTAGTTACTACTACTACAGTAGTAGCTTAAGGACAAGGACATACTCAAATAAAACGGTTAATTTTATGAAAATTAATCAGTTGTTGTCTCCAGAGAGAAAATATTCAGTGATGGAAGGTGTGATACAGTGGTAGGGTTGTTTGATTGTTATATTCTGCCTCACTGATGCCACGTGGTTCTATAAAGCTGATGTCCTGAGCTTCTTTCTGTTTCACCAGGTCACCCCGTTTCCCAATATCCAGTTCAGGAATGGTTTTACGACACCGCACAGTTTTAAACCCACTACATCTCTCGGGGCTCAGCAGTACTCACCCCGGAATAGGTTGGTCTCCCTTCCCTTCTACTCAAGGGAATTTAGAGGACCCACAATGTTTTACTTTTCAGGTCTTTATGTTTCGTTCCTAAGTGTCTATTAAGATCATGATCTCCATGTATCTTTCATCAATTTAAAACGAACATAAAGGGTAAATACTGACATGCTGTTTCAGATGAAATACGCTGGTTCTGATTGATTTAAGATTTAATGGTAAATAAGTAATGGAAATAGAATTGAATAGAAAGTAGAAATAACTCAATAATTGCAAATCCTTCGAAGCACCGGTCACAAAGTGGGTCTTTTAGTTAATAAACCTTTGTGTTGACCTTGTGGATCTTACAGGAATCACTGTAAGCCTCATCTACGGCCTGCCATTCACAACACGGACCCAAGTATAGGGCTCCTGGACAGCCCAATCTTCAACTTCCATTGTGATCGGCTCCTGAACGGAGTTTGCATCAGCTCCCCGGCACAGCGGGCCCTTAGCCAGCCCAGGGCCCGGCTGCACTCCACCCTGACTCCGCCCAGAAGGGAAGCCGGCACCGGCCGCGTGGCTGAGCCAATCATGACAGACTACTCCATGGGCCGTGGAAGGTAACCATGGTTATTGTTAGTTTGCTTGTGTCTTTAGCATAGTCTGATCTCGTCATAGGAGCTCAGGTCTCAGAATACACCACTAAACTCTACCTACAGAAAATACAGAGTTGTTGAGACCGCCATGTTTGAAAACCAGATGTTTGAAAATAATATGTAGTATATTGTGTGGCACTTGGACAGACGATATTGAGAACTTACTTGCTTATTTATTGCGCATGCACAAAGGCAATTCAAAATGTGCTGTTGGGACAGTGCTTTCCAGAGTGTCTGTCATTCAAATATTTTTTGACAGTTTCAAAGCGATTAATCATTGTGAGAGTTATCATGTAGGGCTGGGTGATCTGACCTTACAGTACTTCAACTATTCACAAGTTAAGTTAAAGATGTTCTTAGTTCTGTAAGGAAACTTAGAAACATTCACTTCATCTTTACCAAAATGGCCGCCCTGTCAACATGCCAACATGCCAACATTAGGATAATGCATAACACTAGTAAAACTGTTGATTTTGAATAAAAAATAAATCTCTCTTAAAGGCAAAATATTTATGGTTGTAGGAAAAAGAGGGATGACAAGTTTACAGTAAGTACAAACCTTTTCCATAATTTGTAATTAATATTTTACGTTAGTGGAAGGCCTTTCATTGGTAGTTAACCTGGCCCAGCTCATGTCTACTGATTTATATTGTTAAATTGTTTGTATGGCTAGAGTTTGGTGACTTATTTCCGGCTGAAGTTTGTTGTGTTGACTGTCTGCTTGGTGCCGTCACACCAGAGGGCAGGGCCCCAGTCGCTCCCTGCAGCCAGGCCGCCATCGCCCAGCTTTGAGCTGGGGCTCTCCAGCTTCCCTCCTCTGCCTGGTGGCAGCCTCAAAGCAGACGCCCTGCTGGACAGTAGACCGGCCAGCCTGATGGCAGGCGCTGCTCAACAGCAGGTTGGTACCAATGTCAAGCCCTTCTTTCATTCTACTGTTCATCAGTCTTTCACCTAAGGATTAATAGATGTTTTAAATACCACAATATTGCTGTAGAAGGTAGTTTATCCAGCCAATCATATTTTTCCTTACAGGTTTAATTGTTTGAATGTCAAAACTTCTTTTAGTTATTAAAATGTAGCCATCATTGGATATGCACATTTCCTTTGAGCGCCTCACAATGAGATTTGGACTAGAACTAGGCTTAATCCCTGTACAGGAAACCCAGCCTATGTCAGATACTCTGCATTTGAATAAGCCATCACTTTCAATTATGTACCTCATTGTGAGAAAGCAAAGATGTATGTGTTAAAAGAGAGGAGATGAAGACACATAATACTAAGCCACTCATTCTGTGGAACATTGCAATGCAAATGTGTAAGGAACTCTAAAAACCACTTACATCCATCTCTTATCAAACCTTGAGCTATTGGTGCTTGAATTTCTGAAGTACATTAACATCAATGAACCATCCAACCTCATACTGGCCTTATTGTTTATTCCCTATTAAAAGAATGTGTGTGTAGCTGCCGGTGCCTCAGCATTAGAAGTCCCCAGGAAGCCTTTTCAGACAGCCGCACTGCCCAGCGGCACTGAGCCCTCCAGCACTTCGACCACAGTGTTAGGCCTACCTGCTGCTGTTCCTCTGTCCCCCGCCGTGTCCCCGCCCACACAGTAAGCTGCACTGTAATGTGCCTTTTCTCCTATTTCTTTCTTTTTTCAAGGAGTCCAGTTTGTTCGGATTCTTTACAGCGGATCCGAACATTCCCGTAAACTTTCAGCGTGTTTGGGTGTGCTATAGTGGAGCCATGCCGCATGCCAACATCTCACGCGTCTGTTTGTTTAGGGAGGGGAAGATGAAGCAGCCGGAGATCCAACGGTCTGCAGATAGCAACACTGCCGCCTCCTTCTCCACTGCAAGCACACCTCCACAATTCAGTGGGGTTGCATCTGCATCAGTATGTATTAAGGCAATGTACTAATCTATTACAGTTCAGCTGTTTCAAGAGGTCACAATTAAATTACCAGTCGATTTTAAAACGATTTAAAAAAGAAATGTAAATAAGTTATTTCTTTATTGTCTTACTTTCCCGTCCGTGTTTTCTGTACTAACGTGTGTGTATCTCTCCTTTTCTGCTTAGGAGCGTCGGAAACCCTCCTACGCGGAGATCTGCCAGAGAATTAGAGACGGCCCATCCCTACAACAGCCCCCCAAAGAGCACAAGACACTTTGCCCTGCCAGGGAAGAGAGACAGTGCCCAGACCCCTCAGCCCAGAATGACACCATGGGCCAGGCCCAAGCCAGAGATGCGTATCAAACCTCTAAGCCTGCCTCAGCAGCCGTGACTTCAGGTAGACCTCTGTGGGAGGTCCGAAGATCAGGTGGGCAGTGGCCCTCACCAATCTCACACCCGGGGAAGAAACACGGTGTAGATCTTTATCCTCCCCCCAAGTCCCCACGATAGAGCGATGAAGGTTTATGTCCTACCAACGCATCCGAAAGCTACACATCAGAACTGTTCAATCCCCAATATATACCAATGCACAAAAACACCAATCCCAATCATAAACACAACTGAGAATGCCTTTTTCTGGATCAGGGCTTGCAGACAAAGCACCTGAGTGTGCAAAGCAACTTTTGGTTTTATTTGTATTCACATTAAATAGGATTAATCTCTAATAGGGTCAGGTGACGGTTGGATGGGTCCGTGTGGGTGGATCAAGGATTGGCACTGTATTCCAAGGTGAGGTACCTGCCCTGGTAAATAGGGTGTAACTTAGTTCAGGCGGACTCCTTTTTGTTATTGTAAAGTAACAAGAGGGGGTATTTGTTTAGAGATGGTTGTACTTTGTGATGTAATTTACGTGTGCGATCTAATTCGTTAATCTGGCGTTCACGTTTAAAAGAGTGTATTAAAGATGTGATTAATTTACAATGTTAAGGCATCCCTTTATGGTAAGACTAATAATTTTGTTATTTAGTGTGGGATGTCTTTTTTTTTTTTCACAGTGGCCAATCTATTAAATTTATTTTGCCAATACGTAACTCCTGTATCTCGTAGCAGTGGCACATGAACAGCATTCACATACTGGTTTAAATCTTTGGTACAAGTCCTGCTAGCGTATGCCATAGCATGTGGGTTGTTTTAAAAGGGTCATAAGTATCTCAAGTGTCTGTAAATCATCAGTTCTTCTCTTTCTTGCCCTGACCATTTGTAAGGTCATTGAGGCTCGCACTATCCTAACGTGTGCACGGTAACAGCATGGAGAACACTTATCAATATTATAATCACTGATTGTTAAACACAGTGCCGTCACTAGATGTGTTCAATCTTCTCCATCAAAGCCTCTTTGAGCCTTGGTTACTTGATGCACCATTAGGGTTCTCATAAATGTATCTGTGGTGTCTTAGTAATGGAATATATTTTCACAAGAATATCAAGTATTTGCCTGGAAATCATCTCATAACTTGTAAAATCAGGGACTAGGGTAATCATGACACAATTAAGTTTTTATAATTTATTATAATTCTGAGATTCTCATTTTTGTTACATCTAAAAAGACAACTAGTCATCCATAGAAGTGGCTACTGTTGTATAGTGCCTGTGAGATATCTCAGTGAGCATGGCCCAGGAAATAGTTTTTTTCTCTCTTTTATTCTGCTAGACAGGCACTGATCAGCCACAACATTAAAACCTTTGACGAGTGAAATGAATAACGGCCATGTCATTACAATGGCACGATTGGGGAGTAGGGTGTCAAAACTGTGTCCTGTTATTCATGTGGCTATTACTTGGCCACGTACCACCTACTTAAACACTGCTGCAGACAAGTACCCTCCTCCATTGCAGTGGTAGCCCCTGATGGCAGCTGTCTCTTCCAGCTGGATAATGCTCCCTCCTACACTGAAAATATTCTGTAAAATATGCTGGAGCCAGCCCCCCATCCCCCCCACCCCCCCCCCCCCTTCAATGTTCAGAACGTAGAGGATCTGCTGCTAACGTCTTGGTGCCAGATCCCACAAGACACTGTAAATGACCTTAACATCATTTGGCAAGTGGTTTTAATGTTGTGGCTTATTGGTATATTTTAGTTGTTTTGCTTGCTAATATGTTTGATTTTTTAGTTGCTGCTTTTGTATACTGCACTATCATTTACTATTCACTTTTATTGACAGACCCATGTGAATACTGCATTTGGACAAGCATTTAGAAAAGGAGAACTGTTATCAAATATAAATATTGGAATGTAATT
>JAVQJS010055752.1:0-12500 GCA_036024795.1 Galaxias rostratus | reverse complement strand
GCAGATTTTTCATCCGCTTTTGTTTCAGAAACACAAAATTGTCTGAATGATAGGCAATCGACCAGTGCCCAGCAGCCTTTACCTATTGCTGCATCCTCAAATCCGTCTTACCAACTGCAAGACTCCAGAGTCGAAGCAAGGGGATAAACACTCCCTTTCTGTTCGTTTAAAAAGTGAATTGTTTGAAACCGTTGTACGCACAAATGCCTTTTAAACGAATAATGCTCATCTTCTGCTCCGTGCCTCCGACAGTCAATCAGTTCGTCCCCGCACTACGCACTGCGTGCTCCTACAAGCAGTGGTCTTTACCGTTCTCTCCTTTTTGCACAAAGTATGCGGTGCCACTGGCTGATGCTGCTGCCATCGTAGCATAAAGCATTACAGAGGATGATTTTCTCAGTCAGTATATGCTACGCCCCAATAGAATTTTAATGCAAGCGAAAACCCAATATTGCATGATTGACAAAGCCAAATAGTCAAAATAAACCATAACATTTGACCATAAAGACATATCTGAATAAGCATTAATTTAGTTATGTTTGCATATGTGTTGTTTTATAACAGCAAATCTTGTTATTTAAATACCTAAAAAAGCGAAGGCTATATTTAGAAGACGTACGTACACATGTTTTAGGTCCTTTGCGGAAAAAGTATACTACTTCAAAACTGTCAGACACAAAGATAAAACATTATGAAGAGAAACAATGTCTGTTGTTTTACATAAGCAAACCGCTGTTCAACGACATACAAGATTTGCAAAAACTACTCTTTTGCTGCATATGTGCTGTGAAAAAATACTTAGTGAAGGTGAACATTGTTTCCGTTTGGCGGAATTTCCACCACGATTTTCGATCGAACCTAGTTCATGAACAGCTGATGCAAAATTGGGAATTTTCTAATGAGTGAGGATTTGTTTGTTCAGTGAAGATGACTGCCAAAACATACGGTTTGCTGATGCTGAGAATGTTTTATTGGGTATAGAGTGCTTGGGATTTAAAAACTTCAGATTCCTCCTTTAAATGTACTTGTGGGTTTAGTTCAAGAGTTTTCGTTTTCATTAAAAGTAAGGCACTTGAAGTTTCTTTATGTATTTTAACATATGCCCATCTTTGTCAGTATGTATTGTTTGTAGCCTGGATTGAAAAATATCTAGATCAGGAGACAGATGCATTCAGGTGGGTGTGGCAGAATATTGTGTCTGGGAAGTATGCATTTACTAACTTTACTAACTAACTGATGCGACAGGCTCTACAGAACAGTTCCAATGGCTTTTGTCCTTTCTTATTCGATCTCCTCCCATGTTAATTGTCTTTGGGCACCTTGAAAAGAGCTTTTAATTCAAGTGTGTTGTTATTATGGTTTGTTTCATGCAGCTTGTGATACGGTAGCTAACTGTAACATCAGGGAGAGAGGGCTGAATTGAGTGAGCCTAATGGTTACAAGGTAGCCGTGCTGGTGGCAACGTGTCGAGGCTCGGGCCTGGGTTGAGCCAGCCCCTGCCTCCGGAGGCCCTAAAAGTCTCTGGAAACTGATGAGTTGGATGTTGAAAGCGAGGAGCAGCCTTCAGCAAAACATTGCTTATCAACACAATTTATCGGCGAAGAGGGAGTGTGCAGAAATCCTGCATGTGTGTGTGTGTGTGTGTGTGTGTGTGTGTGTGTTCATGTGTATGTGAGTATCTGCAATATCAAAATTCAAAAGCAAAAGCTGTTTGACATCACATTTTCTAAGTCCTACCCTGCTATACTGCGGACAATTTTCAAATGTTAGTTCAGACTTGAAAATTAATACATGTCATATTAAGAATGTATTCCAATTTTCCATCCGTGCAAGCACTATTTATGTCACAATTAAAATCAAATTTAAGTTGTCAAACAAAAAAAGATATTGCATTTGCCATTGCATTTTCAAAGACTTCATTAATTTCATAGACACTATTCTGTATTCTATCTCTATGGTTCTAACCTCTAAACTAACATCAGAGCTGAAACAAGAACTGCTGACAGAAAGGTTTTAAATGTGCAAGGGCAAAAATCCCTCTCAGATTGGTCTTGGCCAACAGTTGGCATTAAACTGTTAAAATTCTGAAAAGCAGTAATCGCACACAAATAGAGAAAGTTGCATCACCGTGTATGAACTGTGAATTTTGAGTATGGCCACAGACAGAGGAGACATTCAGTAATGAGGATAATTGTATCTACCTCCAGTAAGTAAAATGTAATCAATTGTGACAATGATGATCATCATCCTCAAGATTATTATGATAATTATGCTTTCAATGCTTGCAGAAAATATTTTTCACTGCTTTGTGACAGAAGGACTTCAACACCCTGCATAATCCTTAACGTTGCCAATGTCACCAAATAATCCAATCAACGTCCATCTTAATTCAAAACGGTCAGTGTTTTATATGTTGCTATTTGAATGGGATGTATAAGAGACTTTATTCCTGTTGTAGTCTCCTTCCAACCTCCTTCCTGCCCCTGTGACTCCAGCCGTCAGTTTATAAACGGTCCTGATCCGATGTGATTGGCAGATGAGTTGTTGATGTTTGGTGATGTCTACCTCTCTTGAGCTCTGTTTGCCTATTGGCTCCCCATAAGTGTTGCTCTGTGTGCTAACTGGCTGCTTCTGGCTGGGACTCCAGTATGGTGTTTGCTGACTGCCTGTGTTTGCTGAATGGTTTTGTAATTATCCGCGGGCCTCCCCGGGCAACACTCCCGGACACCTCGGCAAACTGGGAGCTCCGCCCGCCAACTCTCGCTGCCTAACGGAGCTAAGAGAGCAGCAGGAAATGGGGAATAGACACATAATAAAAGAGATGTGCAAATAAGTATGTTAGATCCCTGTACCAGAGGGAGGCTCATTGGATAACACGCCTGGCATGTAAAGCCCATCTGTGTCTGTGTGTGCGATGTGTGTGTGTGCACCTTATCCAAGCACCTTTTCTCTATGTTCCTGCTCTTCTCGCCATTCCCATCTCTCTGCTTGGAGCTCCACCCTCCCTCCCTCCTCTTGTCAAGTGGCGTCACCCGCGCTCCCCTGCTGCCAGCGCACAAGTCCTCTCCCCCGTTCTTCACCCCCCACTGGCGCCTCCAGAGCCCCCGCCGAGCCTCATCTGCCCAGTCCCCCCTCCCCCAGTGCGCTCCGGGGATTGGTCCACATGCTAGCTTTGTAGTTCCTTTTTGCTGCTTAAGGACACACTGTGTGTGCAAGTTCCATATTTTACTGTTATCTTTAGGACGGGGGGTCACATGGTACAGCCAAGTATTCTGCATAAAAAGCAAAGCCAAAGCTTTGTCGTGCACATTACCTGGATTCGACATACTACAACCATAATGCCCTAATTGAGAGATACCTTATAGTATTGCAAACAGACATTTGATTGTGGGCCTAGTAGAAAAGTCAATCTTCCCACACAAAGCAAAAGCAAAGCCACAGGATGCTTAGGCAGCCTCATAAGTATTGTCTAAAGTCAATGAACATGTATTGATTCATGCACATGTTTTAACAAAACGGCAACACTCTGGCTAGCAGACGGTGATCTACCCTCAGGAAAATAACAACTTCTCCAAGGGTATGTGTTGACTGATATCTTCAACCACATAAAGGAATGGAGGCCAGAAAACAGAGGACAGAGGAAATAGACACCCCTTGCACAAAATACAAGGAGCTCTCAGCGAGCACAATTAGATCAAGTGGTGATTGAATCCACATGTTTAAGCATTCGTTTAGAAGTCGGTGATGGGTAATTAGAAATGCAAGTAACGGTTAACGTATAATTTGTCACAGATCGCTCAAGTAAATGCACAAGTCTTATTAGCGATGCTTCTTCTGAAATATATGGCAATTATCTGATTGAAATTTCAGTTTTCATCTTCTTGACAATTTCTGTTGAAGTCCTACTTCATGCAACACTGACATAAGCAGGTGGGAATAACTCCTTCCCAGTCTCACACACATACGCACACACACACACACACGCACACACACACACACACACACACACACAATCAGACTCACCACCCATGACTGAATAAACCTGGACTGGGGTCAGTGGAGTTTGAGAGCAGCACTCTCCAGCGATGGTCGGAGGTCATCTGTGAAGTTACTAGAGCAGAGGATGAAACTCCAAAGTCAGCCTCACCCAATCTCAACATTCCATCAGCTGAAACCAGAACGACAAATGAAAAATATATGACGTGATAATGTCATGATAAATTTCAATTTTCTGAGGGTCTGAACACTGTGTCTATTGCAATAGTCGGTGGACATGGTGTGCCTCTGAGACGTTTTGAATCCTTCCTGTGCTGGAGAGACGAGAGGTATCAGAATGAATAGGGGTATGTGTGGGTTAAGAGGCCACGGATGAAAGAGACTGAAACGCTTTCATCTCACTGTTGAGTGATAAACTGTCAAAGGTACAAATTATTGAGCGGAGGAGTAGGCCAAGAGGTGCAAACAAGACGAATAATGAAATAACACAGCTCTTAGACGTCTGTGTCTGTGTGTGCGCTATTATAATCCAAACTTTAAAGATAGGGAGTAGCAATTAAATAACATCCAATACGGAAAAACTAAGAAGTGGTTTTGCACTTCGAGGTAATGATGTTTTAACACAAACAGTTTGTTTATTTGCCTTTTTAGTAAGTGAGGAACTGGTTTTGTTGACCAAAGTTTGTTCTAAGTTTTATTTTCTACAAATAATGCCAAAAGGTAAGCAGGTTTTCAAATCATGCATGGAAGGGATTTGCTGAAGTTGGTTGTTGGTTTCTTTGAGGTCTTTAGCCAGATGGCATTTTTCCAAACACCAATTGAATATAGCATCTCCGCGTGGCACTTCCACCACCCTGCTCCTCCTCCCTGACACCCCTGGCTATCTATTATCATATTCCACAGAACGTGTGAAAGAACAGCAGCACTTTGTCACAAATAGATATGTCACAGGGTGGGGATGATGTTGCCTTTCACAGACAATTAGTGAACTAACTGCTCCCTCAAATCATATTAATTTTATGAGCATAAGCCAATTATCAGATCTAAGAAACGCATGCCTCCCCAATTCAAAATAAACTTCTTTCATCAAAAGGGAGGGTATTGCATATCATTCAAAAGCCAGCTGCAGGGACCAAAGGAATTTGGCAGGCTACTTGACACGTCTTGTATTTTGGAGTTGTAGTGCCATTACAAATGGATCATTTGGTGACTAAGAAAAATTGTGAAAATTGCGTGCAAAATATTGTGTTTGTGGATAATTTTATACGGATGTATTATGCGTAGTTGCAAAAATGTTACACTGCCCATTTTACATTATCATTGATTTGTCGATGGATTTTTTTTTTTATCTCTCTCGTACATTGTCTTCAATTGTATACTGTGCAAATATGTTTTCTGTTGAAACTGGACATCACAAATTGCCCACTCACAGGCCATTTCTGTGTTCCAACCTTCAAAGTCACAAGACTGACACAATCAAATTTAATGGGAGGAAAATCAAATTAGGCAGACAAATCGTCCAATAAATTTAAAAGAAATAGTCTGACGAAACAAGTGAGCCAGTTTGAGAACAGGAAAATCCATTCATCGGCGAGACTGGTGGTGTGTTTCGGGTAAGCGTCTGCTGTTCCTCTCTGATAAGGACATTTGTGTTTTGATTGGGTTATGGAGAGAGCAGATTATGGCTTGGCGAGGGTAAGCAGTAGGCCTTAGTCATTAAGTGGTGGGTTACTGCCAGACCTTCATCCCTTTGCCAAGGGTCTCAGTCGTACATTCTAATAGAAAGCTGGTAAGAACTGGAACACTCCATAAAACCAGGCCAGCTTTTGACACAGCAAACTAAATGGCCAATTTGTCAGGCTTTAATTATTAACATTTGGCCTCCTGCAGTGAAAAGAGCGCACTTCTTCATCAGACGTGCTGTGCTGTGAGCATGGATTGCACCACGGCTTTAAGAGGGGAGCTGGGGGTTTTGTTTGGCAAAGCTACAAGTTATAGGTAAATAAGCAGGATTGCATGTTGGAGGTGACCATTGCTGCGTCCATTTTAGACGCAGCCTGGCCATTCATGTGTTACATATCAATAGAAACGTATGACTGTTGTTTGAGTTTGAAGCTGGTAGTTGGTGTCCTGTTGCGCTGAATGCATTTTGTTTTCTTTAACAAAGATTACTTCTTGTCGTTATAATCAGCCCCCGGTTGTGTTATTTGCCTTAAACACAGAACACGCTGTCCTTGTAGGAAAAGTAACAGGAAACGTAGCTGTAAAGACAGTTTGGTAGACATAAGAGTTCATTAGTCTAATCAGTGAACTTTGCTGACTCGCTGACAAATTTCAAGATGGAGCTTGGGATGCCGACCCTGCTGTGTTCCTGGTCTGCTCTTTGGACACAGAGCCCCGACCTGACCTGGGAGACAGGAATGGACCCAGCGGTGTGTCACTGGGCGGCACCTCGTTCTGCTGGGGTCAGCCGGGATGCAGAGTAAACACAAGCTCATGATATGAAAAGGGAAGGGGGGAAAAAGTTCTTATTCATCAGTCCTTTGTCAGCGATAAGGCTGGCGGGGTCGGGCTATAGAGGAATGACTCTCCTTAAGGAGAGATAAAGGGAACGGAGAGAGAGAGAAGAAGAGAGATGCCACACTGTGATGTCACCAGACAGAGAGGGAAATGCAGGGGGTGGGGTGTTGGAAGTTTCAAAGAAGCGAAGAGACTTCAACGATGTTGAACAGACAGCTTTTCTAAAATGACCCATTTTTTAGGGACAAAGGGAGAGGAAAAGGGAGACACTCTCCCTGTCATACTGTTTTACATTTAGGTGAAGGGCCACCCTCACGGTCATACTACTTAACATTTAGGCAAAGAGCCACTCTCACAGTTATAGTGCTTTTACAATAAACAAAATTCTCTTTACATAATCAACCAAAAATGTATCATCTATTCATAAAAATAATAATCTAATTGGATTCACTTCGGATCCAATTGCTTTATAATATCTGTTATAAAACGGAGAAGTGTCATCAATATTGCCAGGTATTTAAAAGAAGACACATCTTTTTGTTGTTCAGTAGATTTTTGTCAAAGAGAGGTCCACAGTGCAAGTAGCCCAATAACTCTATATTCTATGTATAGAACAAAGAGAATCGAAGAACAATTTGAACGTGTGGATGTTTAACTGATACATCAACAGTATTAGAGAAACGTTACTGCAAAAGGTTCTTTTTAAATCAGTCTTTTTTGTTTTGAAACTGTTTCCCTCTCTCTTATTTTCTGACTAGTTATTTGTAAATGGATACTATATCTGTCTATGCATTTGTATTAGCTGCCTTTCATCTCTGCTCCTCCTCCTAGTCCAGAATGTGGAATAGTCAGCACTCTTTCAATACAATTAGGGTTTTGTCAGGGTGAGTTATAAACAGTGTGTGTGTGTGTGTGTGTATGTGTGTGTGTGTGCGTCTGTGTTCGTGTGTGTGTGTGTGTGTGTGTGTGTGTGTGTGTGTGTGTGTGTGTGTGTGTGTGTGTGTGTAAGTTTGTGTGTGTGTGTTAAGGAGAGATGGGTAGAGAATGACGGAGAGAGATCAGGAGTGACGGCTGATCGGTGAAGCGTAATTCCATTACAGTTGGTGGGTGCTACGAAGAGGAACCATTAGATGTATAATCAGGATTGAGAGATGGAGAAGAGGACAGAGATGACGAACGAGGCTGGCTGTGGAGGAATGTGTGGCTGACGCCATGGAGCCTCACCCTCTGACCCCCTGCATCACATCTTTACCGTGAGGCAAGCCACTGATGACAAGAGTGAGCACATCTGTGACATCTGTGAAAATGGTGGCTTTAAAGTGAGAACCCTCTCAAATGCAGCAGAATTTCTCCAGCCAAGAAACACATGAACAACGTGGCAAAGGAGTACCAAACCTTCTAGAACGTCATCGGGGCTGTTTGTCAGGGATTTACTGTGTCTCTCGATCGTTGTGAGTTCAAACACGTGTGTGAACTTATAGACTGAAGGCTTTGGAGTGCCATCGACAAGACACCATTTCCCTACAACTATTAGACAGTGGCCTGGGCTCGACTGAAGTGGGAGCGGGCGGTAACTTAAGCCCCTTCACGACAGGGATTTAGACACACATGTCTAATTAGCACATTTGTGTGGAGTTGCTCAGCCTCTTAAAACAGCTTTCTGCCTGCACAGATTTACTTTCCACTGGGAAGTTGTATGAAACAGAAAAATATCAATCCTTGTAATTTAAAATCTAAGTTCGCCCATTGGATTTTCCCTGGGATGAGAGAATTTGTGAATGTAGCCTCCGTCCTACACTGAAAAATCCCAAGTAAGGTAAAGATGGAGGTAGCTTAATCTGTGAGAATATGTGTACACCATGAATGTGACAATGTTCTTATGGTGAAAAGCATGTTCACTAACCAGATGAGGAAGAACGCTAGCCATGGGTACGCTACACAGCTTAGAACTATTTCATGACTCCGGAGTCATCGGATTCATCTAATCATGGTCTTGATTGGAGTCATTGATGATTGGTTCCTTGCTTCGGGGAACAGATGATTGCAGCCATTATGTGGTCCTATTTTTCAGTATAGTCCAATGGCAAACGAGAGTTTACTCAGTGACTAAAGCCTCCTATTTGAACTCAATCTATTTATGGTTCCAGACCTATTTGGACGTAGAGGGGAAGTGTATTGTGGCTTTGAATGATCTAGGGTATTCAATTCAATCAACAATACAATCTCTGGCAGGGTTCCCTCCTAAGTACTGCAATTGAAAATGCGGAGTAGATCAAAATGTGGCATACAAAATGTGGGGTATCTTAAATGCAATGGCATAAGCACTCTAACGTTAATAACAAGGCGTTCTTTTGTCAGCCGTCACCATCACTAAGCCAATAAATCTACATTAGCATATGCTAGTAATAAGTAATGCCGTTGAACCAGCAGATAATTACTGAAAGTGATTCTGATTGTCTTTCTTGTCTACAGATCAACAGATTCTAACACTGATAATGGAATTAAGTATGTCTTAACTTAAGCCACATAATAATAATAATGTCATTTTGTGATGATTATTGTTGTTTTAGGAACAATTGATTGCACACCGTATTTACTGTTTATTCTCAGTAGAATAACAAAACTATACATCCAGTAAAAAAGCTAAGGTAGCAGTTGACCTCTAACAGATGTTGTTCTTTGTTTTAAATAATTAATGCAGGCACCAACTTTGGACTATACAAGTAAATCATCACAAAACAACTTCTGCCTGCTCAAACACAACCTTTCGGCAAAGTTCAACAATGGTCTCCCTATTTTCCCAATTCATCATATTCTCTGAACACTAGCACATCTGATACTTTTCTAGCTTTTAGAAGCAGAAAGAAGCTATCTTGCTCATAAGTAAAGCAGTACTTAGTGTCACTAATGAAAACAGGGAGCTATAGCTAGTCATAGCAATTCTTCTTTGTACATTTTGGAAGAATTTGCCAATGAGCTGATGCACGTTTTTTGCCCAGGCCTCGAGGTGTCATCGGGTATAGGGGTGAACGTTAGCCTACTCATATTGGGTCAGTCTGACATCAATGGCGTCTAGTGGACGCTACCGGAGCATCCGGGCACGAACGACCAGACTCACAAACAGTTTTTCCCCCAGGCCATCAGGCTTCTCAACCAGTAATATTAACCTCAGGGATCAAATTGATCACATAACTCTCCTATGTCTGCTCATTCACT
Source organism: Galaxias rostratus (assembly GCA_036024795.1). NCBI lineage: Eukaryota > Metazoa > Chordata > Actinopteri > Galaxiiformes > Galaxiidae > Galaxias > Galaxias rostratus. Next base: position 2,768 of record JAVQJS010055752.1, on the reverse strand, counting down.
CCATATGCACACTCAATACGCGTCATCACAATCCTATTCACATATTCATCAGCACTCCTGCAATTTATATATTTAAAATATTTAATACTCCAATTCTCACAGTCCATTTCCCCCATCTGTACATAGTATGTATATCTTTGTTATTTATTATCTTTCAAATCAATTTTTTTTGTGTGGATGTTCTAGTTTTGCTTTGCGTAGTTGCTGCCTGCCATGTCCCAATACTTTCTTTTCTCAGAATGATCCTGTGTTATAATGTCCACTTGACAAATAAAACACTTTTGAACTTTGAACTTTGAACTTTCAATATTATTTCAAATCAAATGCAGTTGTTTTGATGCCCACCACACTCTCTCTCTCACCCACACAGACACAATCACTTCTTTATTTTCCGCGATTACTCTAAAATGATGGACAGACTGTGATAGCAAGTAGCGCCTTATTTAGCAAAGTTGAAAAGTGCACTTAATGCTGTTGATTTATTTCTTGTCAATAGCCCTAATGACATGCTAATTCCCTTACCTATTCATCTGTGGACAAGATAAACATTATCTACATCAACGAGCATGGAGCAACACTCCATCAGCTGATTAAGGAGCCTAAGGAGGAATTTCTCGTGGGATATGATGCCAAGAGAGGGAATTATCCACAAATTTGTACAAATAGCTTTTGGGCGAAAAAGTGCCTTTTCACTAATTGATGGAAGACTACTTATGGGTATCTTTTAGTCATAGTGTGCGAGTCCATAATGGAGATGTATGGCTATAACCAAGACCCCATGTCTAAGTTCTGAAATTCAGTGCCTGTGTAATGTTTATGTTCCTCTTAAGAGAAAGGCCCTCCATTAAGCATTGTGTCACATGCTTGATGTGAGCTGAATCCACCGCTACGGTACAAGTGAGTACCGCATCATTTCAGCAAGACATTTTGAGATTCGATCACCTTTGATTCTGCAACTGTCTGTTCACTTACACACCAGCACTTTCACAGCCAGCTCAGTGCCATGAAATACATCCTTTCCACAGTCACACATCCAAACTTAACAATGACCAAGATCAAGATCAAAGATGAAACCAACCATTTGAACTGATAACTACTTTTGTACATTATCTATTAAATTCTAGTCTAGAGGAACTGCAGAGTGCATGGAATATAAAAAACTGCTGCGTGGGCAAACTACCTGTCTGCTGGACTAGCTACATGATATTAACATAAAAAGATATTGCTCTTTATATTGCTGTTAATGTTAAACTCGGCACAGTTTTGTATCAGCGAATCTCAGTTAAAAATACTAAAACTCCTCTTCAATTTGTTTGAAGCCAATGCTAGGTTTTGTGTTTGTTGCCACCTTAGGCCTACTGAGATGTTCAACGCACAAGATTCCACTGTGGTCTTGTGTTTGTTGCCATTTTAGACCTACTGAGATGTTCCATGCACGAGATAGCACTGTGGTCTTGTGTTAGTTGCCACTTTAGGCCTACCGAGATGTTCCCTGTACGGGATACCACTGTGGTGTTGTGTTTGTTCCCACTTTAAGTCTACTGAGATGTTCCCTGTACAGGATACCGCTCTGGCACATTTAGTCATGCCCTAAGGCTACTTGACTAATTGGTCTCCAAGCCTTTGTCCCTCCACAAATCCTCTTATAATTTACTCCATCTAACATTTACTAAGCAGGTCTTGACGAGAAATGTATTGAGGTTCTTTGTCTTTATTTTGTGACTGTTAGTATTTGATCAACTCTTCAGGCCTCTTGAAAAATGTGTTTGATTAACATACACTGTAAGAGTAATGTGAATAACCTTGACTTCTCCTCCACATGTTTTTTTTCTATTAGGAAGAAGTGTCTTCTAATAACACAATGTATTAATAGATTAATACAGACCGTAGCACGTCAAAATATAAAGATGATCTGCATAAAGTAACTTACAACGAATTAAAAAGTGTCTCTCTGCTGGAATCCTTTTGATTACAGCCACAATTTTCACTCTTTTGTGATTTTCAGAAGTTTGCAGCAATGCATTTGCTGATGCCTACTACACATCCCTGACATGCAAAATTTAACAAACAATTTGTACACAGAGACCAACTGTACGCAGTGTGTGAAATCTTTGGATCAAAGAAATCCCTGGATGAATTAAAAATGTTGTGCACCCAAGAGAGGATGCTTCAAGCCCCAAAGGGTAATGCAACAACTGACAGAATGAATCACAATTAAAAAAAAATATTATTATGTTCAAGGTGAGTATTACAACAGTTAAAGCAAAAATGTACGAAATAAGTTAAACTTCAGTGAAGTTATACTTCAGTTTCCAATGTGTACTGATTGAGTTTATTGTAGATAGTATATAAGTATGTGGTTCAGATCATAGCCATTGAGTGTGGAATCAGGAATCCACAATTAGCATCTTAGGTTGATGTTGAAAAGAGGGTACTTAAATGGAGAAGGGGTGGTGAGGACTGAAGGGTATCTCTTTTAGTGCAGATGACAGTGATTATCATAATCACTCTAAGGACACACAGCACTGGCATAGTGCTCCACCCCCTTGGGCTGGAGGGGAATTTCCCCATGACTCCAGAATGTCAAACATTTAGTAAATAAAACAATAATAATAATTATAATAATAATAATAATAATAATGATGATAGGGGCGGCACGGTGGCACAGTGGTTAGCACTGTTGCCTCACAGTAAGAAGGTCCTGGGTTCGATTCCCACCTGAGGGCCTTTCTGTGTGGAGTTTGCATGTTCTCCCCGTGTTAGCGTGG
>JAVQJS010055749.1:0-16454 GCA_036024795.1 Galaxias rostratus | reverse complement strand
TATCACAATAAAAGAAGGTGTGATAAGGCCCATCTTCTATTAGTTGTGAGAAACTAAAGGTTGTTTAATGTTATCTTTTCCTCCATCCATCTTTTATATGGATTATATGGGAAATAAATTATTTAATACTTCTGTACTTATTCAAATCTATTAATCTCTGGATTTGGCTTGTATATTTGAGAATAAAATTCTTAAAATGACAGCAGATATAATTTAATAAACTTCTTACTATACCTGTAGAAATTAAGAAGCACTAGGATATCACAGATTTTTTGTCACAAAATAGATAAAATAATCTATCTAATAGATTTTGTATTATTTAATTAATTGAATAGACGTCCAATTTTACAAAGCGTTTCATTTACTGATACTAGTTTGGCACTCTGAATTTGATCAAATGGTATGAAATGTATCTGTGATATAAAAGTTAGAAGTAGGTCCTAGTCAGGCAGGGGTGATGATGTGGGCAAAGAAAATGCTACTAATGAGCTTGTTAAAGTGAACAAGAGCTAAATTGAGTCTCGGCTTGTTAGCCCTTGTTACCTTGGTATTTAATGAGACAAAACTAAGAAGAGACAGGTGCCACAGCAATGTACTATTTAGTGTCTGGTCCATCGAACCGAGAAAAACTATGATTTTCAAAGGCAAATTTACCATTGCGTTACATGAACAAATCAGTTAAACTGATTTTGTAGGGATAGCATATTTGCATACTATTCCAGTTTTTTTTTAAGTCTGTTAAAGGTTTTTCGAGTCTCACAATTGTATTGCTAAGTATTAATTTATTAGAATTATATTCATTACATTTTCTAAAGAATTTTGGTCAATGACCGAAAGTGTGTATTTCAAAGTAGTTCAAATTCAATTTCAATTTCAAAGATTCCAATTTCTTTCCATCTCTCTTTTTTCTGTCTTTTTCCCCCTTTTTAGATGTTACCAGGGCAATTGAGCTGCTGGAAAAGCTACAGGAGTCTGGGGATGTCCCAGGTCACAAGCTGCAGTCCTTAAAGAAGGTCTTGCAGAGTGAGTTCTGCACTGCCATTAGAGAGGTGAGTCACATCAGCTGAAACTGCTGTTGTCGAGGCACTGCTGTGAATATGATCACCTCTTGCACATCTTATCTGATTGGCCAACTTATTTTAAGCGTTGTCAAATGTCATGGACATTTTTTTGGCAAGTGCATTATGGTCCAGAAACTGGGAAAAAGAATAACTGAGATCCAAAGACAGACTTTCATCAATTAAAATAAAAAAGTTGTTGAATGTAAGTTGTGCCCCCGTTAGAAATGAAATGATCAATGCATTGAGTGATTCAATTGATCACAGTAACCACGGCGTGCTGCCGAGCTACCATTGTAGCTCTATTTGTTTTGGTAATACCAAAATGTATATTATGAAATGAGCAAAGTGGGAAAACCAAAAAGGGAAAAGGTACCTACAAATGTGTTGGTCCCAGCATAGTTCCTTTTAGCTTTGATAAAGGTATTTTAAAATCAAGCATGGATGACAATTTATTTTATTTAGGGGGACAATTATTAATTTAAATGTCAAAACCTTCAGAAATACATTATTTGTAAGGATTAATCATAATCCGTGAAGGCATGATTGACTTTGGAGAGAATACTTTAAGGGACAATCGAGTGAAGTTATTGTGCGGTATGCTGTATGATGGACAGTAGTTGGAGAGGTGATCTGTTAACAACTATTACATATGTTCACAAAGCATAACAAAACAGCTCAACCGTGAGCAGTGCTCAATATGTTAAAAAAAAAGTGTATATCTCTGCCTACAGTTTATCACTGTGCATATACTGACACAAAGCATATAACTCTGGTTGAAAATGGTATAGAAGTGGACTGTTTTTTCAGTGTAATCTGGATTTCTGTTTGGTCTATTCCAGTCATGCTTGGTCTGACTGAAGAGACTGACACAGTCGTGTACTGTATGACACTGGCTCATTTATTCCCCTGCCAGCCACTGGAGTTCAGAGACCATTGTGCACAAAAAGTCCTCTTAGAAGGCTTCGCCAGCAGCTGGCCTCTGAAATGACAACACCATGAGCAACTGGCCACACAATTGAGAGGGAATCCAAGTGAAACAAACAGAGATTGTTTGTTTGTTTTTTATCAATTGTAGGCTTTTGGGAGTTGGGGCTTTGCAATGGTCACTTTTGACTCAATCGCTAGTGTGTCTCGCAGGTGTCACTGGCAAGGACTGGTTATATCCTTGCAGGAATCATTCACACGATACATACATGTGGTCTACTATATTTATACAATCTAAAACTGTTCATAGTTCTATTGATTCAAAAAATCTGTTATTATGCAAACGATACAACAGGCAGAACAACCTTAATATATAAAATACTGCCATTGTACTGTGTGAATGTGCTTGTATTAGTAGTAGTAGTAGTAATAATTGTCTGTGGGGTTTTTCATGCTTGTGAATTGTGTTGCCAAACCTACTTCTCACTTTTCTACTGACTACTAATCTTTGTCGCGTTGCACCCACCTTTTATTACTCTGGGCCAACTTGTTTTGACAGCGAAGGTCAGAAGAAAAAGATTGAAAGAAGAAACCAATATGCCGCCTGCTGCTCAGTTTGCAACAGTGTGGCAAAACGTCTGAAACCCCATGATGAGCCTCTGCGATAGACATCATTTTTTGGTCATCTCATTATTTTCAAATCAAAGATAACTCATTTTGACATTTTATATGTGCCTGTTTCATGAACTAAAACATTCTCTGATGGCCATTTAAAATGGTTATGGCTTACGTCAGAGCCGAGAATTGTTCGATTGTATTGGACTCACCTGTCTGAAATTTCAGATGCAGATGACCTATATTAACAGCACGAGTGGAGAGAGCATGGCAGATATTATATTGTCTCTTCTCATATCGGCAAGGAAAGCTCATTTCATGGTCTACTGGAAAGACGCAAATTCATCCAGGATAGCCTCTGTTCAGTACCGTAGATATTACAGAGACTTATTCAGGATCGCTCTAACACTTTCGTCACAAAGTCAATAGATTTTACCAAGCATGTAGAAGCGTTGTTAGATGATAAAAAATGGGCCAGCTATCAATATAAACAATTGACAAAGGGAGAATACACAAGGAAAGTAGAATACGCTCATTTTTACACATAAATTAAGTTTGATGAGCTGGTTTCTTTTAAGCCCCTTTTTGGACTTGAAAGGAAGGAAGTTCATCTTAAAAAACTTGAATGAGTTGTCAGTCTGCTGTGCAAATTGATAAGTAAGGGCACATTGGAAGGAATACTTGATGTGAATTCTATATTCTCTTTCCTTATGTGGTGTTAGGAAGAGAGCGTGATCTCTGAATTCATGTTATCAAAGTTTTTTTCATCAGCTAAATTACCCTTTTAAAATTATTTTAGATGAAGGCCACAGAACAGCTCTCTGAGGGTTCCACTGCAATTCATTTTCCCTGCACTTCTGCCCTACTCTTTATTTCTCAACCTTTTTCAGACCCTCCCCCATTATTTGCCGAGTTGGAAGAGGAAGAAACATAGAACCATGGTCACACATTTAGGTGCACCTCAGGCACCCTTTTCCTCTGTGAGGCATTGTTGTGTTCCTGTAAGCCTGGGCTAAGTCATGCTTGTAAACTGGGCCTGTATCTGGGTTAATGTGAGCCCTCCACTGCAAACATCCAGTGAGCCAAATATTTTTTATTTTTTTTTAAATTAAGTGCTAACATTATTGAAAGATAGGACAAGCGAATTGGATTGCAAGTGTCAACAGAGGGTATTCGAAAGCTTTTGGAACAAATGGCTTCCTATCATTGTTTGAAAAGTTCACATCGCTTAGAGCAGACACAACATGGCGTTGGCTGACCATGGAATGACCACCTAGTTCAGCTCCACGTTTTGTGGTCTTACACTAATTTGTTGATCTACGTTCATTAAAAGAAAACATTTGGGAAGTCTTGACCACATTTCTGTCCCAAAAAAATTGGCTAACAATGCCAATGATTTGCAGAGAAACAAACAAATTGCAATTTCCTAAATTAAAAGCATTAGGCACATGATGGAATGAAGTTGCTATTATTTTTGAATGGCTTTCAAAGTTACTCAACAGTTAGTCATGAATTTGATTGGAATTCTTACTTTTTGAGGTTCAAGCATATAATTCGGGCAGGTGGAAACTGAAGTAGCTTCACAAATATTGTTAATCATGCTTGTCTTAGACACAATTAACTAAACTGTCTCTAAAGCAACAGCACTAGCAGTTTCCGCACAGTGTTTACTTCGTAATTATATTCAAATCAACCTCACATGGTTATGATGTTCATTATGCAGCCTTTTCCTGGTTCACATTTTTACTGTTTGACTATGCTATAGTATTGTGTAAGTTCATACTGGTTGTTAGAGCTTTGTTGTAGAGCAAAATCAAGTCCTTTAATTCTGTTTTAGGTATACCAGTACATGCATGAAACAATTACTGTGAATGGCTGTCCAGAATACCAGGCAAGAGCCACGGCTAAGGTAAGCATCAAGTTCTTATTAATATGGTACCGTATTTACATGGCTGGATGGGCACACACTAGGTTTATCATCAAATACCTTTTCCATGGGTCAAAGGTTGGCAGTACAATTGATTAATTAGAAAGGTTGTATGCAAACACTCGAACAAAGCTTCCTTTGAGTGCCCTTCACTGCTACTTATTATTCTAATGCCATTTAAGGAGGACTTTTTTGAAAGAGAATAAAGAGGGTAGATGTCTGACAGGGAAGGACAAAGAAAGATGGGGAGAATAAGTGAGGAGAGGGGATGCATGGAGCCTAGTTCACTTCACTTCTTAGTTGAACCCACTCCTCTTCAATACATCCAAGAAAAATGATATTAAGGTATAGTGAGAGATAGTGGAAGAATGAATTAACTGCCAAACACAGACACATTTTAGTGAAACCATTCGAAAAGTAAAAAATTAATGGGCAGGGCAAAGTGTCAGATAAGGAATTCCTATTCTGCCCAGTGCTTCTTTCCTTACATTATTGATCCAGGATATTGAAGGTTTCATACTCACTGACTTTCTATTGAATAAAGCGCACATTTAATCAAAAGAAAAAATCATCCTGGATTGCTGGTTAGAATATGCAAGCCTTACAATTAACTTAATTGGACATTTTTCAAAATCTTTCAGCCTGTGAAGGATACACCATTACCAACTACAATGTGTCCATTTGTGTCAAATTGGAATACCTTTGTATATGGCTAAAGTAAAAAAAAATCTGTATCTAACTCTTCATTATTCTGAAAAAATATTTTTTTGTCCTTTCCAGAGACTTCGGCAAATAAAAATTTTCCCATTTCTATGCTATGTACTATATATTTTATCTAACTACCCATAGTAGACCTTTATGTACACATAACATTCACAAGCGATTGTAATGCATTTCAATGGATGGCATCAGAATGAGATTCACATAGGTTTTGAAACTGTTGCCGTCAAGAGGAAAACGCTGAGTAACTGATTGTGTTTCAAGGTCAATCTTATCCCTTAAGACAATTTAGCATGCTTTTATTGAACACCTGTGTTACATGTTTAAATCTGAGCTTACTTTCATCACTCGTGTGCATTGATTAGCATAATCCAAAAACCAAACTATTTGTTCAGAACTAGATCTTTAAAGATTGGCATCGTATCGTCCCATATGTTTAGTAATTAATTATTTTCTGAGTGTGTCTTTATGTTTACCGCTCAAACTGGAGCTTGGTGTGTGTTTTACTGCCTAATGCTTGATTAATCAAGCATATGGTACCCCCTCTCCATTTCTCAAAGGAATGTGAGAAGTTATGAAGGTCACTGTGCTGTAAGCCCTGGAAGAGAGGGTATGCATACTGAGTAGTTGACTGGATTTGTATTTCATATGTATCCACAGGAGGGGGAAGGAAAGTAAGACAGTGATTGAAAGATAATTAATAAAACGTAAGATTGACTTGGAAATTGTTTGGGAGATAAGAGATAAATACAAAAAGACAGAAATAGAATGTCAAAGTACATATGGTGTGGAGCTGTACAAAGGTGTGGAGCATCTCAAAGCATCAAGCTGTTTGCCCTCTGGGGAGATGGTTACATATCCCAGAGACAGCCTTTTCCCTGGCTACATTGTGATATAGTGTTGCTTTATAGATGAAGTAAACCTGATTTAAATTTTACTATAACAGTCTGTATTATGAAACACTAGTCTTCTATCTCTCTGACAGTCTTCCATGTTTTACCCATAATATGCTGGAGATCTTGTGGGTCCTCTGTTTTACACTTGAGGAGAGAGGAAGGGAGCTTGTGAAATTAAAAGCAATCCCATTTTTAGTGAGGCGGGCTGAAGAAAAGATTCTGTCAGGGACAGAAGTTACTTGACCTCTCCTCTGCCTCCAACAGCAGCAAGGGAGGGGTGAGGTTGTAATCTTTGTCCTTAAAGAGTCAGAAAGCTTCATTCAGTTAATAGAAGTGCAAAGTGCAAATGTCTGTGTCGTTGACATTAGGATATGTTTTTGGTGATCTTACATCATTCGCTTATTTTTGCATTACATTCTTTCCCAGTAAGTGCTGTAATGCAGAGCCGGTTTTGTAGGAAAAAAATAATAACTGCCTTTTCGTTTGTCCTTTCAGGCTACTGTTGCAGCTTTTGCTGCCAGTGAGGGCCACTCACACCCTAGGGTAGTGGAGCTGCCCAAGACAGAAGAGGGGCTGGGCTTCAACGTGATGGGTGGCAAGGAACAGAACTCGCCAATCTACATCTCCCGCATTATCCCTGGGGGAGTGGCTGAAAGGCACGGCGGCCTAAAGCGAGGGGACCAGCTGCTGTCTGTCAACGGAGTGGTAAGTTGGCTAAATTCTCTAAAGTGCCATTAGAAGTGCCAGTGACACTTGTTATGACATTATGATCCACCTTTACCAGTGTTTGCAATGTGGAAGAATGCATCAAGTATATTTGTGTGTTTATACAACTGGGATCGAGTGTGTCACTGTCATCACTGTCACGTCTTAAGTCACATGTAGCAAAAAAACATCCTGGCATGGACTATTCTTAAGCTTTAGCTAGCTTCTCTCTACATGGAGTTGTTCTACTGAGAGATGTGCTCTCCTACTGTTGTTGGATCAATAAATTGTTGACAGGATTCAGAAAGCAGCTGTGCCATTTCCTCAGAATGGTATTTGATTGTGAGTAGGTGTGTCAAGTGATTAGTGTGTGTAGCACACGCAGTATGTCAGCAAATGTCAGCAGCGCAGTCATTGAGGTATCTGCTTGAACTTTTACTAAAAGCTCCAAAGATTTTCCAACGTTAACTTACCTATGTATTAGTAAAATGTTTAAATTGATGACAAGAATGCAAACAGCATTATCTCATCCTGTCTTTATTACAACCCAAGCCCTGTCATTTTCTTACCCTCTCACCTTTTCTTTCTCGTCACCTCTATTTACTTGTGTTCCTTCTGCCTCCGCCCCTCGCATCGCAACCCCAGAGTGTGGAGGGAGAACACCACGAGAAGGCAGTGGAGCTACTAAAGGCAGCCAAGGACAGCGTCAAGCTCGTGGTACGCTACACGCCAAAGGTGTTAGAGGAGATGGAGGCACGCTTCGAGAAACTCCGCACGGCACGACGCCGCCAGCAGCAGCAGATACTTATGCAGCAACAGCAGCAGCAGAACCTGGCCCACCAGAACCACACATCGTAGGTGAGGCTACTCTAAGGTTAGGAAAGAGTAATGGGTTATAGGCTGTATCCCATGGATCGTATAATAATTGTTTTGGTACTATCTACCATTCCAAAATTAAGCACAAAAAAAATGTTTAGATCTTAGTTGAATCCGTTTTATTTCTGATGATCTGAAGAGAAGCATTATGTTGTGGCATTGTAGTGTGTTGATTGTGCTTGCATTTTTGAAAGATCATATCTCTGTAATAGGTAGAAACAGATAAGACTATTTTGGAAGGTACTGAAGTGGTATAGCTAAAGAGGTTCCTAAGGCTGGTGTAGTCTATTTTTATTTTGCGTCACATCTGAAATCCATACCTCATGTAGAATGTGAATGTTACGACAACAATCCCCAGATAGTTGGGAGTTCAAACATTAAGGTTGATGTTCAAATCAAGGTATTTTTAGAATAGTGTGGTTATTTCTGTGAAGCATTCTAAGCACAGCCTTCACAGATCCAAGGCGGGCATGTGTGTTTACCTGACACCGCTATTAGTAAAGGGATACCACTGTGGCACTGCTGTTTAAAGAGAAACCCTCCCCCAGCATATCTCACATGGGATGTATTTGGGAACATGTAAATGTGAACACAGGAGCGATAGAAAGGGGCCTGAATTGTTTATCGTGTTTATTAACGGGGAGAATGCTGACCACAGCCATTTGTGCTGCTCAACAAGAGGTCACTTACCTATCGGTGCGTGTGGTCAGTGAGACACTAACAGGGACATGTCTGTGTCATGTGGCCTCTGTCTCTTTACATACAGTATATCTTTCGCTCACTTTATCACTTCCAAACAGTGACCTTAATCACTTGCACATTTTCAATGTTTGCCAGATCTACTCTTAAACATGTGAACATTTTTAGCTGTATTACTACTGTAATCTTGTCAAAGGTCATTGTTTTAGGTTTTTCTCACACATTCGTTCATTATTCACAGGTTGTTCGCGCTGAAGATGTGAAGCAGACTAAAATGTGGATCTCAAAGACCATCTCTTTGTACTGATGATCCCAAAAGAATCACCGGTTGGGGGAGAAGACTTTATACAAGTAAAGACACTCTCTTACTTCCTTACAGTCCAGGAAAGAGACCATTTTTAACCCTGGGGCTTTGGGGCTTTCGACAAGGGGAAGGTTGGCACTGATTATCACATGTTAGACTGTATTTCTTTACATCTTTTTCCAATTTTAGAGTTTATAACAGTGACTCCTCTTTAGCATTTCTACATGCTTATGGTTTGCGCGTTTAATTTTATTTGTTGTTGTTTTTTCTTCTCAGATAAATTGTTTATTAATGTTTGATGAGGCATATTAGCCATTCTGCAATAGATATAATGTTAGCAGTGGAAATTGTATTAATTCCTCTCTTAATGCTACTGTCAGCGTGAATGAGCATTGCTTTTTGTGTAAAACATTGTCCTGGTTTGAATAACCGTGAAATCTTTTTTACCGTCTCTATCGTAGCAAGAAACTTTTTTATATAGAAATACTGTAGATTCAGCAATAACACACATGTTTTGGTTTTCACAACAAATAATTGCTACATAGCTACACAGTTAATTAGATAGATGCAAAAGCAAACCATTCTAAAGTTTAAGGAAACTGAATCTTATGCGCTATGTGTCATAAGGCAGCCTTGCCATTAAAACTGGATGAATACAAAGTAAAATGAGATATATTCTTGATGCAATTCAGATGTATTATACATATGAGATTACAGATCTCAACTATGTGTGCAATAACTAATATAATTAACTAACAGAGTAAGTAACTAAATAAAGACTAGATTATATCAAGATTATATGCAGATTGCTGTCAAATAAATTGAATCTACTGTATAAATACATGATTAAGCATTTCTTACTGTATGTTATTTATATTTGAAAAAAATTGAATGTCACATTTATATTTAACCAGAAACAATAGTATCATATATTTATGTTTATTTTTTAATTAGTCTATTTTATAGTTAAAAACATTTAGAATATATTGATATGTGTTCTTTCTTGAATGTCTAGATTTTTATTTAAAATTTTAAATGTACGCAGTCAATATTTCATAACTGAACTGAATGATTGGGGGCATCAATATCATTGATCCACTGCTCACCTCTCCATTTTTGAGTCCTAGACAATGTAGATTGCTGTACCTGTCTTTTTTCTCATTTAAGGGACCCCTGTTATCAAGCTATCAATCCTAAACTTCGGACGTAGGATTCACATTCAAGCCACCTTAACTAGATTATATTTCAATCTCAATCAAAAGTGATATTATATCTGTAGTATAGTAAGATAACATTTAATTGGATGTTTTTGTTTTTAAGACGGCTCTGCCACAATGCTGTTTTTTAAACCTGGTTATTTTTCGTTGGGTGGGTACAGATTTAGAGGAGCCCTACATTCGTCCCATTTGGTATGTGCCATCCTGGTAGACATAGACATGGCAGTTCAAGTGTCTCTCAACCTTCAGACAGTACTTATTACCTACAATAGATTGTTTTTGTAAATTTAGTTATAAACTTTCTTGATTGATTTGAATTTTAACACTGGTAGTGCTGGTACAAAACATGAGATAGTTCTGTGTTAAGCAATTGTTATACATACTATATTTGTATAAATAAAGGATGTGCAAACAAAGATGATACTTATAATGTATTATTTAACCAATCATGCATTATTTTTGCTGTAATTATTACATGGGAAAGTTTTATATATTTATTACTCGTTTTTGTGTTTTGTTTGTCTAAAATGCCACCTTGAGTTGAAACGACAGGCACTGTTCTTCAAAGTAACTGGGGCCAGGCAAAGACATGAATGTAGTGCCCTGGTGTGGGGCTTTAGAATTAGGATTTATCTTAGCCACAGCTAGCATAAAAAAATAAAGATGGAAGGCCATTGTTCTCATTCTTTTATTTAATATATAATAATTAAATTTTAATGCCATTTGCAATCAATCACCTGAGCAGAATCGGGCCCGGTCATTATGAGGTGTAAATAGATGTGATGGTTGACAATGTATGTTTTTGCATGACTCCTTTCAAAAATAAAAACAAATGCTTGTTTTCTACTAGATTTGTAGAAAGAGTGTGAGAATAAGCAATGCAACAGAAGGAAGAGCAACACTGTAAGGTGTGTTCTCACAGCTGGCTTGCCATCCAATTAGGGCTTTTATTTACACTTTAAATAGCACAGCTTTGAAATAACAGTGACAGACAATTTATTTTTCGAAAGCTCGCTTTACTTAAGGATGCAAAGAACTCTGAAGTGTTACCAAGAAACATTGAAAGCTAAAACTTGGACATGACATCTCAAGGGTACTCATGAGACGTAGCGCCCTCTTGTGGTCTTGTACTATAATAGCTAACCTTGAATTGACGGTCACTTTACTTGTGACTTTCCATTTGGACAAGCTATTTCTGTCTGTCATCTTTGGATTAATAAGTAATGCATCTGATAAATCCAGTAGTAATTTGATAATCTATAGACTTGACCATGTTGCCGTTTATTTTTCCATGAAAAATATCTAACCTATGTTCTGTTAAATAAATAGCATTCTTTTGCCTTGATATCATGAGTCACATGCTAGATACATAAGGGATTTGTAAATCATAACCAGGGTTTAAAGAGGAAGAATTACTTCGATGTGTGGTTGTTTTGGTGGGCAGTAGTGTATGCTACTGAAATCTAACCCCTGGTTGGTATTCCCAGTATACTTCAGACTCCCATGGCTTTGTGCTTCACAAGCAAAGGCAATATTTAACCACAGACGTAACCCTCTACTCAACGCATGCTAAACTCTTCTGTGGTGACACAGCTGGAGATACAGCTTGTTAAAAAAATATAAGACTTAAGTTTCTCTAAACGGAGTCTGTCTAGATTTTCAAAAGATTGTGACTATGTTTATCTATACTTGATGTGTAGATGATACCTAATTTACAAACAGTGGACAAGAACACTACCAGTCTGCTAATCCAATGATTTATGAAACCTTTTATATCATCAAGAAAGATATCATAAGGATCAACAATTTAAAATACCAGTGCAGTAAATGAAACAAGCCTTGCTTAAGTTCTCACAATTCTGGGTGTCATCTAGAGCCATTTGTTCCCAACTTGAGTGTTGATGGTGTAATTAGGGATGTAAATGACGTGCAACATTTGGTACCAAAGAACCAACAGGTCCACAAACTACCCCCTGATTTCCCCTCTACCCTACTCCACCCTCCCTTCAACTCAAGCAGCAGTCAAGAAATTCTTATTGAAAGTTTTATTTATAAAAAGCAACATTAGAGAAATAAAAAAATATTCACTGCTTAAAGACAAGTCAATGTTAAAAATATGCATGTAAAAAATTACAATGAGATTTAAATATGTCGTATATGGTGTAATGCTGTTTTTATAATATTAGATGGTAATTTAGTATACATATTTACAATTTACAATAGTTTGCCCCATGTCCTGTGAATGCAAAATTTGTCAACCTGGTAAACACCATGTTTTTTCATCTGCTTCCAAAATTTTTCATTAATGTTTGGTCAAACCCGAGGGCTGTGATGAGTTGCTCCCCCTTTGAATCTACAAAACATGGTAGACAGGTCTGGAACTCAGACTTTCTGGTGTGCAGGGCTTGGAATCAGAGCTGCAGGGAGAGAAAGTGACCGTTTCTCGTAACCCGGCTGTCCCTCCGGCTTCCGCTGAGGAAAGACGGTCCACAATACTGGTGAGACACTCCAGGCTGGTGGCTCCAGCAGTCCTCTCTACAAAACTCTCTGGTGAAGAGACAAATGGAGGAGCAAAAAATGCATAATTAACATGAGTTTCAGACAACAAGAAAAGTTCTAAGATCTGTTGCTAAACCCTGTTTGCTTGCTATAATTGGGTATACAATTATCTCGTTGTAAAAAATTTATAATACAATTATTTTTCCTTAAACAATTGTCCTGCATGTAACATTATTTTTGTCTTACCATTCTTGCTGTGGGTGTAGTTGTTACTGTAGTTTGTGTTCATCCGAGGCCACACAGAACTGTTGCAATCAGCCTTACAAAAAAGTTAACAAGGGACAAATTGCTACAATCTTACAATAAACCATCACTTTGTTTGTGCAAATAAATGTTTCGCTTTCAACCCCCACCCAGGCAAACTAAAAAGCACTTTGGGAAACATTTACCCATGTAGATTAAATAAACATATTTTTATTTTGCTCTCCGTGGCCCTCTGTGGTACTTCATTTCAGGTCCACCTTAAGGACAGAATGGCAGGCTACTCCCATGCTTTGCCCTGCTCTAAGCGTGCCAAATTGATTGTATCAGTGGAAGCAACACCAGTTTTTGCAAGATGACACTTTCTCCCAGTAAATCAGCAGAAAATCCTGGCAGGACTGGAGAACATGCACTGGGGATGGAATGCAGAAAAGAACCGGTCTGTCCTGCCAGACTTCAGTAAGGTGGATTTAGTTGGGTTTATTAGGCTATAATGTGTCCGGTGGTGGGAAAGCCATTACGATATCCACCATCTACAAGCTCCATTACATTTGGTGGATATGATATCCCTTTCAAACCATTGTTTATTACAAACTGATAAAAAAACAGGCACCATGCCAGGCACAGAACTACCAACTAAAGTCTAATCAAAGGAAGGACCTAGGGAAGTAGAAAGAACGCATGAAAGAACATGGTAATTAAGTCACTCCTGTAATGCAATCAGTGAAACCCTGTTTGATTAACTTTCCTAATTTAAAATGAGCATAAAGGTTTCCTTTAAATCTACAGCAATACTTTGTGTGGTCCTCATGTGCATTATCAAACAATGCTTAATTCTCCAGCAGTATTAAAAGCCCAATAATTACATTGGCATGTACAATACCCAAGTGAACAAAAATGTCTTCAATGAAAACAAATCAAATGCTGCAAGAACCGATTGTTTTACAAAATACCAATTAATACTAGCAAGCAGAGCCATGTGAGATCAATGGTTAAGGCATTGACTGTGTGGATGGGTCAGTGGCATGTGGCAGGCTTTACCATGCTGTCAGAGCAGCTAGATGAGGGACTCCCAGGCTCCGACCTTCTTCCCCCGGGAAGGGAGAAGTAGTTATCCACCTGTTCCTGTAGCAGATCTTGCAAGCTCTCTATGTACTGGATTGCGTTACGCAAGATCTCCACCTTGGGCAGCCTCTGGCTGGGGTTGGCTGAAGTGCAGCGCCGCAGGGCCTCAAAGGCGTGGTTCACTTTCTTAAGGCGTCGGCGCTCGCGCATGGTGGCGGCCCGTCTGCGGTCCACCGTGCTGGACTTCCGCTTGCAGGCCTTACAGGCCCACTGGAGGCAGTGGCCAGATTGATGGGAAGCCCCTGGGAGCCGAACATGCTCATCCTCCTCAGAGCCTGTTAGCTCCCCGGCGCCAAAGTCTAGCTCTTCCGTAGAGGAGCCACAGGCACTGTCGTAGAAAACTCGGGATGGAGAAAAGACATCCATGGCAGGCGTGGGAAAAAGGAACGTTTGTATGGTAGTAGGAATTAATAAATAAAGAAAAAACTGCTTTTGGAGAGCAACAGGGTGAGAGAGAGGATGCCTCTGAGTGATGTGAAAGGTCTGCTTCCATTGGGGCCCCCCTTATATGTCCCAAGGCTTGAGCCCAGGGCCCACATTGGCCAGATCTAATTACCATGCCCCATTGGCCCAAGCAGGCAGGCATGCCGGCAAGCAGAGGTTAGTTCAGCTCCCCGCCCATCTATCTCTCACCCCCTGTACCCTGCAGAGTTTCCCACATCTGCACTCCCTCCACTCATCACCACCCTCTTCCAATGACTTTTCCTCTACAAGGTCATTATGATTAAGATACTTTGGAATGGCTCGTAGGTTTGGAAATATATACATTTATTTAAACAGTGTAAACACATTTTTTGCTCTTAGTGTTTCATCAAAGATGCTCAAAGATGCTCTTAGTGGGTTTATCAAAGATGGAACTAACATTTTTTGGGACAAATAAAAATTACATAGCTGTGTTTAAACCTGAAATCTAGTCACCTTAAATGGCTTGGTTAATTTAAAAGAATATATATGGAAAATAAGATATTGTACATAGAGACCAGTTTACAAGCCGATTTTCCGGTTGAGACAAATAGGAGCGTTGCAGATGTAGCCCAGCTGCAAAGAGAGGTGTAACATTTCAAACCCAGAGAATTCACATGGTGGAGGGGGCTGCTCCAAAACTCCCTAACGCAACATGGAAGGTGTCATGCAGGGGATGCCCGTGTTTGTTAAACGCTATTAGATCAGTAGTTAAGCAATTAACACGAGTGTGCCAATATGCTTTTAGACCCGATTTGTCTCTCAAATGTCAAATTTCCTTTAAATTCGGAAGTTCGGGTTGCATTTTGCTAATAAGAAAGTTTTCTTTCTCTCTGCAAGTTTGTAATAGATTATAATCACTTGGAAAAGGCTAACAAATCTAGATTACGATTAAACTGTAACAATGGTATGTTGCCTACCTCCAGACCAAACCTATAAACATGTGCACAAGTTAGCTTTAAAAAAATTAAATTGATTAAATGGTGTGTAGTCTGCGGATCACGTGCAATACGTCTGTGTTGTGTCTACAATAGCCACGTTACGGCTCCTTGCGGATATTTTCACAATGTGACAAGACATTTGGCTTTGTCCGCGATCCCTGGGAACCCCGCACACCTAAAAAAAACAAAAAACATACGAGTGGACTACCTGCCAACAGAATTGCTCGGAAGAGGGTACAGCGGAGGAAGACATTGGAGAGCCTCGATTTCCCCAAGAGATCAGAGGCTTTTGAATGTAAACAACGTGGTGATCAACTAATGACATTTTATTTTTTGCCAAACATTAGAAATCACGATTACATGTTATTTTTTTACAAGCCACAACAGCAAGACCTCCCAACTGTACCATGCAGGTACATCGTGCGTGTCCACTAGTGCCACATATTCTGAAATGTTCAGTTGACGTTTGAGAACACGAGAGTTTGGTTTTATCGCTTATATTCCTGAGATTGTCTCCGTTCTGGGGTCGCACAAGAGTTAGGTGTGGGGCAAAAGGTCGACAATAATATGCATTTTACACTTTAGCAGTGAATTCTAGGAAATACTGCGTTCGTAAAATTGGAAGTGTGGAAGATGAAAGTTCCAGCAAGTTTGTGTTGATGTGTGCCTTGCATTTTACATCATATTCCCCAAAAATCGTCAGTCATTAATGAGCAATTTCACACTTAGTAATATAACTTATCTAAATTACCATGATTGTTTAAAAATGTATAATTTAAGCCAGTATAACATTTTAGCCTCTCGCATTTGAAGCCTTATATCAATGATTAAATCCAAATGCAAACACTCAAATAGTGATGCTAATGGACTTTGAAAGAGATGGAGACCGGCTACCATTGAAACAACATTACCACTGACCTATCCATTTCGCTTTTGTTGCTTTTGAAAATCAGATATAAGGAGGAGCATGAAAGCCTGCTTCAAAGCAAGACTATATATTTGGAAGCACATCCAATGTGCCGAAAGCTTTTCTTGTTGCTTTGTTATAGCTTAAAAAGCAAAAAATGTTTTACACATTGGCATGTAGCCGTGTGTGTGTGCGTGTGTGTGTGAGCGTGTGTGTGTGTGTCCCTCGAGCCGACAGCCTGCACTCCTTGATAGCTGCACAGGCCTTTTGTGTCCGCCAGATAGGCCCCACATTTCTCCCTTTTCGAGGAATTTC
>JAVQJS010055732.1:0-12569 GCA_036024795.1 Galaxias rostratus | reverse complement strand
GTAGTAATTCAACAATTTTTATTTGGTTGTATCACTTGCTTACCTGCACTATCACAAAAATGGAGGAAAAAGGAAGTTCGAATGGAATTGTGGGAAGTTAATGGGGTGATAGGTGTCTAGAGATATGCCAGAACTAAAACTATCTAGTATCACAATAAAATAGACAGTATTTCATTAAATTTCTAATTCTTAAACGTGGATAGCACCAAGTGATGTAATGAAAAAAGCAGGAATATGTGTTCACTTTCAACAGCTCAACAAAACCTAAAGTCATTATTTGGTCGTCATTTTTCGGGTCCTTGTTGTTACCATGGTGACTTCTGTAACAACGAGTGACTATTTAGCTAGCTAGCTAGCTATGTCGCTAGCAATGTGTCTTCTATAATCTGTAGTTCATGGACAGAGTTATTATTTGCCCTGGATTTTAGGGCTATTGTTTTAATAGATACAAATTATTTGAGTAAACATAGGCAAAGAATAATGTCAGCGAGTGGTGACCAATAATCGAATATAGTTAACGTGTTTATAGCTAACATAGCTAGCTGATTGGTAACATTGGTAGCAATAGTTATATTCTCTCCCTGAGCCTGGTATAGCTTTTGGCTGCGCTGGGGTTGTTCAACATTTACCTGCACGATGTCTTCTTCACTTTCTGAGACTGAGTTACTTAGCCTATGTGCAGTGCTACAGGACTGTGCTGATCAGCTTTCTGTTTTGGGTCATATAATGCCTGACAACTACAGGGGACGGTCTGATGCAAACATGGTAATTCTAATCAGCATCAACCCTACACAGTGCATTGATAAAAAGTATACAGAGCAAATATTTTATGATAATATTATTGTTTTGACATCATACTACTTTTTAAGTTATGGTCTAACCCCCTGGGGCTCCTCTGAACTGTATTGACACACACCAACTGTGTGTTTATTTTATTTGACAGGTGGTATCAGCAAACATTAGTGGAGTGCTTGAACAGCAGAGAGGCGCTCAGCAGAATCTGCAGAAAGCACGGCAGTCCCCAGGAGAAGCCGCCGGCATGTTTGATGCCACACGCGAGCTGCACAGGTCACAGAAGGAGCTCAGCCGCACTCTGGACGAGAACCCACTGTCCCCTGACAATCTGGCCAAGGTGCAGAGAGATAGGTGGGTTCCACAGTCATCACCATGCTGGTCAGAGTGTAACTCTAACGGGAGGACGTACTGAATATAAAACACACCACTCTCTTTGTGTCTTGTAGGAAGTTTGTGAATCAGGTGATCCAGAATGTGTTAGTTGAGTTGCAAGACAAGGGCACCTATCAAAGACTGCTATCTGCAGTGGTGGATGAGAAGAAAAGAAAAGCAAACCAACTTGACATAATTATCAGGTTATTACAAAAAAAATCTTACATATATTTGCTATGAAATGACCTCAAATGCCAATGGAGACTGGAGTTGATTACATTGTGGCCTTGTTTGTCACAGGGAGGAAGAAGGGAGACGTAGGTCCAAGGCCCTCCAGAGACAGCTGATTGACATCCGTAAGGAAAGGGCCCTGGAGCTTCAGGTATCACCACATAACACTGTGCTGATGTTCAAATATGTATAAACGTGTGGGGAATAAAAAGCTAATCGAAATATGTAAAAATAGGATCGAGTCGCTTGTAATTTTCACCCAGTGAGATCTCAGTTTGTAAACATAAATTATGCAATAGAATCCCACCGTTCGTTTTTATGCTCACCCCTACATGGAAACTATTGCTGACCTCTACTCCTCATACACTTAACTCTCTATTTTCCTTTTGAAGCAACGCCAGGAGATGACAGCCCACCTAAAGGACCAGCTGCAGGAGATGAAGGCCAAGACTGGTCTAGAGAGGAAGTATGTGAAGAACGGTGCGGAGCTCCTGGTCTACCAGGGTCAGAAGCTCAACACTCACTGCGAAAAGGAGCTGGAGGATGAGATCAGCGTGAGTGTTGACTGGTTTTCTGTGGTCAGTCTTTAGGGTCACTTCCAAGACAATGCAGTACGGCAGCACATACCATTTTAACTGTTCTAATATTCGTTTAGTACTGCCGTACAGATCCATATAACTGTTTAATATTCGCTTAACACTGCAGTACAGCAGAATTATAACAGTTTAAACTTTAATATTGGTTTTACACTGCAGCAAATAACATTTATTATTAGTAATATTAGTTTATTTAGACTTTTTGTTTCTGAAATGTTGTTTTGTTTTAATTTACAATGTTGTTATCTGCCCTTTAAAATAGGGCACTGCTGGATAAGAAACATGGTCGGCTAAACATGTATAAATAAATTGTAATAGGAATTGCTTATGAGATTACAACTTCCCATTGCATCACTAACAGTTTTCTCGACAAAGACCAAGGGCAAGGTGTACAATACCTTTGTAACGATCACTCTCTAAATGTATTCACCCAACCGGTCATCTGTATTATACCTATATCACAATCACAACCAGAGGTTCTTATGTTTGCATTGAATACTGATGCTGTGTTCCTAGGCAGTGTTTTCCCTAAGAATCTACACAATGTAAGCTTTGTTTACGGATTGAGAGATTGATGTCATGGAAGGCAAGTGGAATTGAACTAGTGGTATAACGGGTACCTTTGACCTCTGACCCCAGCATCTGCATCTTCGCCTGGAGGAGGAGAGACGCGTTCACTTAGAAACAGAGACTTTCCTCAAGGAACTTCAGACTGTGAGTGCATCAGTTGTATTTGTGTCAAACACAAGTAAATTAATTACTACACCAAAACTATAGACATGGAAAGTTACTTTGGATCCTAAATAGACACAGGAACAGGGTGTGTGTGTGTGTGTGTGTGTGTTAGTCATCAGAGCCTAGGAGAGAAGCTGGAGATGTGTGTGTGTGTTGGTCCTCAGAGCCTAGGAGAAAGGCTGGAGATGTTTGTGTGTTGGTCCTCAGAGCCTCGGAGAGAAGCTGGAGATGTGTGTGTGTGTGTGTGTGTGTGTTGGTCCTCAGAACCTAGGAGAGAAGCTGGAGATGTGTGTGTGTTGGTCCTCAGAACCTAGGAGAGAAGCTGGAGATGTGTATGTGTTGGTCCTCAGAGCCTAGGAGAGCAGCTGGAGATGTGTGTGTGTGTGTGTGTTGGTCCTCAGAGCCTAGGAGAGAAACTGGAGATGTGGATGGAGCGATATGAGCGGGACATTGAGGACAAGCAGCACGAGCTCAACAACATGAAGAACAACAAGGCCGGCAACCTCAGCCATCTACAGGAACTGGCTAAAAAGGTCCGCCTCGGATATACCAGCTGGATTTAATAATACAACCTCGATGAAACTCAATCGACATTACATGGATGTGCTTTTTGACAAGCATGCTATTGAGTATTTTTGTATCTTCACCTATGCTCTAGTACCGCGAAAGTGAACAGGTTGTCATGGAGGACCGTCAGGAAAAAGAGGCCCTTCGCAAGCAGCAGCAGAAGGACCAGATGAAGAGAGATGCAGCCACCAAGGTAACCGTTGGGCATGCTAAATATTTGTCTCCCTTTCTTAGCGCAGGCCATAAACAATTGTGCGTAGACCACACACCTTGTTTGAGCCATTAAAAAGTACGACTTTTGGAGTGTAACATTTCAACTACAAGTGCTGATATTAAGACGAAACTATTGAGTTATGAACGCTCTCCCTCCTTTTTCTGGGGGTACTGCTTGTGTGTGTGTGTGTGTCTCTCTCCTTAGATCCAGGCTTGGTGGAGAGGCACGATGGTCCGACGTGGAATGGGCACGTTCAAAAAAGGAAAGAAACCCAAGGGCAAGGAGGGCAAAAAGGGGAAGAAAAAATAAAGTGTCGAAAGTCCAGAAACAAAAAAAATCATCAGAATGTTAAGATGTTGTGTTTGCTTAATGGACCCAATGTGATCATCGAGAATCTACATTTCAATTGTTGCAAATGCTTGCTTAATCTGCACAATTACACTTGTGGTGAGTGGCATACAAGATTCGAACTCTTGAGTACTGCTATTACACAATAACATGAGTGAAAAACCAGAAGAATTGGGAAATATTTATTAATGCACTTTCAAATGTAACTCCAATTTCCAGGTAGGTTTGACACTTTTGTACATGCTGTTTCAGGGACAATTTATCTGCAAAGTGATGTAAATCTTAAAAGTAAAAATGTTAAAGACCAATAATAATAATAATAATAATAAAAAAAGGTCCAGGAGTATGTAAGAATCGGTACATACTTGTAAACTTATGGAATGTAGATTTAGATGTAGCTTTTCCTGTGCAGTTATTTGGTGGTTTAACATGATTGCTTCAGGGGACACTGTCAAAGCCACATTGTTGACTAGAACACAAACAAATATATCTATAACAGAGAACAAAAATGTAATTGTAATTCTACATGCAGGATTTTAACTTCCCTTTCCATGACTTCAAAGCCTATGAATAGCAAGTTAAAAACGGTACAAATATACCCCTCTGAAAATGTCTTATTTTCCCCAAAGTCAAGAAGCCTAAGAACCAGATGAGAACCCATTCAGCCATGTATTTGACCTTTGACCACCCGTTGTTTTTATTATTATAATTTGTATTATTAATAATAAACATTTTAAATTGGTCGATGAGGGCCACACATGCTCAGGTGACGAATGCAAGTTCTGGGACTTGCTATTACGTTCATCAACCCTCGTCTTCACTGAACTCCTTATATATATATATAGGCAGCTTACCTTTCAGTTAGTGACACATTGTCAAAAGTCCTGCTCTGGCCTAACCGTGTCGATCTCAAGACTTTCAAGCTATGTGTACAGCAAGACCAAAACATAAGTTAGAAAAACACAAGATTATGCTAATATGATCTCCCCTCAGTGAGACACACTCATGCAGGCATGGCTACATGTTCTATAAAAATAGTAATAAAAACACATGGGCTTGTTTGTTTTTACAATTAAAAAAAAAAACAACGGTTTATAACACTCATTTTTTTTTTCTTTTTTTTTTCATAGTGCCCCTTTTATTGAGCAATTCCGTGGCAGAGGCAGATAAATACAATCTACATGAAAAAAAGGTAGTGTGTATTTAAAATGTGACTGCTCTCTAACTTAATATCTTCCCTTGCCCTTAAGCCCATAAAAATTACTTTACAACGAAGACCTACTATGACAATAATTCTTTTTATACATCTGTGCGCATGCATCAAAACCAAACCACTGGCAATCCCAGGTCACATGCTAAATACTCTTAGACACCATTGGTTAAACTTGTGGACTTCTTGGTCATTTGAGATAATTCTACCTTTTGGAAACCGTGCTGCAGAATGTGACAACAAAACAAAGCAAGCCGGACAACTGACACAAATGAGCATGCCAGGCTAAAGGTGTGACAGAGCGCACCCGAACACAGGTTACTCCGTATCCTTTGTTATAACAGTAGCCAAAAAAAAGGCCGTCGGATCGAAACCCTCACTTTAGTTTGTCAAATCGTTTTTCGTTCGAATCGTTTTTCATAACGACCGTGAGCGGGTGTCGTGCGCCTCCGTGGAGTGTGGAAAGGTGTTCCAAAACTTTGCGAATTTGTCCTCTCAAAAAGGAATGATGAACAATGTAAGAACGTGTATTGCCTTTTTTAAAAATACATGCTCTTTTGGACACAAGGTTTGTATCCTTTGGCAGCATTCTGTTCTGCGTGCGCGATCACACGATGGATTTGATTGACCCTCGGTTCGTCGCCGGCCTTCACAGAAGTGTCTATGTTGCTTTGACAGACCACCGGTCCTTGTGGCAACAAACAGCACAAATTACAGCTTTATATTTATATATATTTATATATATAAATATATACAGTATATAATTTGTACACATACATTTCATAAAGTTAAAAAAGTGGAACCCTCTACACGCACAGCACTGGCCTCACCATGCACACCCATCAGTGATTCAAACAAATATTAAACAACTGGTAAAATACATTGCACCGACAGCTACTACCGCCTCCCCGCACCAGCCACCAATCCCCCCCCCCGCCCCGCCCAACGCCACCCCTGCTTACGTCAGACGCCCTGTTGCTGCCCATATTATTTATTTAGTAGACCATGATGAACACATTGATTACTGAGACTAAGATCTGTTTGGACAGCCGATCAATCCCATCCCACCAACATGCAAGCATCCAATGTTAGTTAGCTGAGTATAAAAGAGAGATGCAATAAAAACATAGAAATTATATGTTGAGACCCCCCCTCCCCCAAACCCTCCCAAATCCCTACCAGTCGGAATATGAGTAAAGAGAGGATGCAGAGAGGCCCACAGACTAAAGTTACGTAAAAAACAAATTGCTTCTATACCAGTTTGTGGTTCACTGATCAGGAGTCTTTCTTCCCCTGCCTGTCTCCCACTCCCTCCTGCCTCCGCTCTCTCAGACTTGGGGACGGGAGGGTGGTTGGGGGGTTAAAGGACCAGGGTCTCTGTGACAGCGGTTGCCTGAGAGGGATATGAGGTCCTGGGGCCGAGTGAGTGATGGATAGGTCAGGGGGAGTGGGTTTGGGGGGGGGGTGGGTCTCTCTCCTCTCACCGCCTTTGGAGCGAGAAGGCAAAGAGGATGACCAGTCATGATGTGTAGTCTGTAGAGGGGTGTTGGGGGGGGGGGGGGGGGGGTTACGAGAGGCTGGCGCGTCTTTCCGTCCAGGGTGTGCCTTACATGGAGAGAGGGTTGGCCAAAGTGGAGCTGACGGCAGGGGAGGGAGAGTTTTTCGGGGGAGCTAGGTCCAGCAGGGCGCCGACGGTCCCCGCCACTTGGGGGAGCCCTCGCTCTTCAAGGATATGGAGGGGCAGGCACAGCTGGGTCTTCAAATGGAAAAACGCAGGCATACACAGACACAAGCACGCACGCACACAGACACGAACGCACACAGACACAGAGAGGAAAGTATGGGGAAAGCAGAGGGGAAACAAAACAAAACAAAAAGGCCACATAATGGATGAGTAATTTCAAAAAAAATAATAACAATAACAGTTCAAATAATAATGGTCGAACTCAATGTGAGACGAAAGGAAAAGTGGAGGGATTGAGCCGAAGATGAGAGGGGTCAAATTTCCAAGGCCAGGAAGCAGGAGGAAAAAGGTTATGACAGTTCAAATCACAACGTCTTCCAACAGCTCCAAACCTCTGTGTGGAAGTGCATTCATTTGGTTTGCTGCAGACTGGAAGCACAGAGAAACAAGAGGTATTGAAAGGAGAAGAAAAGGCCGGAGGCAGCCATTTTTTTTAATTATTTTTTTATTATACGAAAGGGGACAACGTGGGATTGGGTTTGTTGGACCAAGGAAACATTGGAGAACGAGGCACATGGTACGCACAGAAGCAAACGGACTCACATATGTACAGTAAAATCACACACTTCAACTGGCAACTGATTTACTGTTCAATCCCCATACACAGGATAAGCCTCGTCTCACACTAACAACATCCCTTGGTCACATCTATTCTGGGCCAGTTTAAGAACATGTCAATCGTTAAGATAAGTTGTGCCATTTTATATCCAGCATCGGAACAATTAATGCAAAGTCCTAAATTGTTTCCTTTATGTTACATCCAGCATACCCAACAGTCTACCAGTGAAATGGCCTTCAAAGGAAAGTCCCTGTATTTTAGAGGCAAAGAAGTCCTAACACTTAGCAGCTATGCTAGGTAGCTAGCAGGACTTGGGAGGCCTTTGGCTTTTAACACAGTCTCCATTTAAATGCCAGCGACGCGTTGAAAGGTCAAGGTGCAAGGTTTGGCCTGTGTGTCTTCCTATGGAGAGGCTCGTTGGGGCTAAAGGCACAAAAAGGAGTCTCGCTGGGTAGATTAGCCCATGGGTACGAAAAACACGCACGCACAACATCTGTTTCTCCAGACACACACGGTAACGACCGACGACCACAACACTCCGGCGTTCACATGGCAACCCTTTGCATTCCGGGGTAGAAAATACTCTGCGACTGCACCTTGAGTTGAGCTGGACGCGTTGGGTCAGGACAAAACTCTGACGCTCAGTTCAGTTGCTTGATGGAAACAATTTTAGAAGTACACAGGACACTGGTTGTGCAGGGGTAGGAAAAGGACACACGCAACCTGTACCATCCCACCGGAGGGGCAGACTATGACTGTGACACACTAACACTCCGTGTTGGCACTTGGCAAAGGTGGTACAATAAGAAAGAATGGACATGCTTACGCCTGCAGTCTCTTTGAGAAGGCCACAGCTAAAACAAAGATCTGAGGTCACCCCAGTCCACCTTAAAAACAAGAATTTAGGTTTACCCTAGTCTACCTTCAAACAGGAATCTAAGGTGACCCTAGCCCACCTTAAAAGAGGAATCTGAGGTGACCCCAGTTCATGTTGCCATGGAGCCAAGGTCTGTCTACTACTACTGGTTCTAGTGCTGTGGCAAAGACATTGGCAAGCTCTTTTTTTGTATTTCTTAAGGCAGCGCTTTGCGCTCTTTTTTTTCCATTGGGAGGACCTCTGCATGCGTAGTCGTGATACTGTTCGGGCAACACACACAGGGGTGGGATCGGGGGGTGCTCCCCAGGTCCCCGGGGCCGAGTTCCAGTTTGGTGGCACCTTAAAACAAGTGGCTGCTCTTTAGAGGCGGTAGAGAGAAAAAAGTGCAAACATAGGCCACTACTGAAGCGAATCCTTCCCACTGGTAATGTAAAGGTATGGTAATCTATTTCTGTAAGCTAGCCTGAGGCCGCCACACCGTCGGGTATGTTTGTGTGCGGGTGTGTGCGCGCGTTCCGAACGGGCGTGGTTATAGCCTAGCAGCGGGTTTGTGCTGTCGTGGTGCAGAGGTGTCCAGTTCACAGGTCGGGCAGCAGGTGGCAGTAGAGAGCACACAGCAGGGACATGATGGACAGGTAGAAGAGGGCAAAGCCAGCCAATTGGGCCGGAGGGGAAGGCGCCAGGGGGCGGGACATGGACAAAAGGACGGCTAGGGTCCTGTAGAGGCCACCGCCCCCCCGGCCCTCTAAGACCTCCCCCACCGGGCACAGCCTCTCCTAGGGGTGGGGGGTGGTATGACGGTGAAACACACGTATCAACAAACAACAACAAAATAAAGCAACAAAAAAAAAACATGAAAACATGCGTGTGCCCACGAGAAAATAAGATGGGAGAACGAGATCACACACAGAAAGAAGTTTCAAAGGGAGGTGTGATGGTTCAAAATAAGAAGAGAGAAAGGGAGGGAGAGAGATGTTAGTAATATACAAGGCGAGCAAACAATGACAGAATCATTCCAGGCTTGGCTCTCCACTTCGGAAATGAAACCTTTTAGCAGCTAACTAGACTGAATTAGGCGAGGGTTCACACTCCAGAACGAGGGGGATTGTCTAACGAGGTAGGGGGAAGCCTGAGGCGTTAACGAGGTTTGTGTAGGGGGGGGGTCTCACCTGTGGAACGCCAATTCGACGACACGCCTCCAGGAAGTTCTCAACATTCCGCCGACACTTGGCCATCGTCAGTTTGGGCTGGATGGATAGATTCAAAAAGTGAAGGTTGGTATTGGGCATGGTTGGTGGAAATGACCACAAATTGTGCTGTGCTTGTTTGAATAATTGTACTCACTGTACAAACAGACATCATTTGTTTCCCTAAAATGTTCTATAATAATTCATGAAGAGCAGTGGCATGCAGAACTGGGTTTGCACATTTTGTCTTACGCTAACCTTTGGCTTTCCAATTCCTAAAATGTAATTGCATTATTTGTGGCAGAAACCATTCGAATACACAATGTGACATTGAAAAAGACATGTGTTTGTCACCATATTAAAAATATACTTTATTTCCAGAGCTTTTATGCTTTTAAGCATAATACTTTGATTATCATTATGATTATTATTATAAAGTATTACTATCATTTTTATCATGTATTATTATCATTATAATTATTCTTATCAGTATTATGTGTTACCATCATCTTGATTATTATTATAAAGTATTACTATGATTTTTATTATGCATTATCATTATAATCATCAGTATTGTGTGTTATCATCGTTATGATTATTATATTATTATTATAAAGTATTACTATAATTATTAGGATGATGATTTTTCCTCTGGGACTCACCACAGCAGGGGAGGGCACGTGAATGCTGGACACGGATCGCGGTCGCACGTGATTGGCTAGGTGGCAGAGCACCACCCCGTCCGTCAGCGCCGCCCCCAGGTCGCTGGGCAACGACACTTTGAGACGCGACTCGATGTTCTACGGAACAAGAAACGCATCAATCGCAGAAGAAGACAGAGACACTGAGACACAGATACACGGAGACACTGAAACTCACAGATGCACACAAACTGCACAGAAACACGAAGACAGAGACACAGGAACACATCCAGGCGGATGCATGCAAATACAAATATCAGCTCGTTTTGTAGGGTGGATGTTATCAACACTGCTACAATCTATTTCACGGTTTAATGACTCTTTAATGACTGAGGAACAGAGCTTTGGACACACACATCAGAGACGATGACGGTGTTGTTGTTGTTGTTGACCTCACCTTTCGGAGCTGTTCTATTAGCCCCGCCTCTTCTCCATCAGGAAGTGGAGGGGGAGGAGCCTCAGAGGGTCCGGACTTTCGTGCCGCAGATTCTCCTGTGGGAACGGGGTCGAATGTGTCCGACGTTAATAACACACAGCGAGGAGTTGGTTTATTGACCATCATTTAAACAGATGTAGTAAGAATGAATATTTTTGAAACAAAATCTTTACATCCTGGGTCTTAAACATTCACATATTAAAAAACGTTCTCCATCCTTCAACCGGCCACTGCCAATTCAACCTCTAGTCGGGTTGTGCGTCCTATGCGTGTGAGCAGGTCAGGCACAAAATGGCTGCCGCGGTATCACTCAGACTGAGTGTTGTGTTTGATGGCTGCCGGTGCATTTGTTGTTTTTTCTGTGTAATTTATTGGCGAACAATTTGTGTAACCGCTTTGAGTATTGAGAAAAGCGCAAAAAACTAAATACAATATGTTACTATTAAAATTATTATTAACTGTATATAAAACTGTATATAATAATAATAATAAATACATTCACACACTTATTTGCACACGCTTCTTCAAAGCCAAGCTTGTAAAAGAAACGGCATACGTAACATGACTTTTAACATGCTTTTGAGATCATTTTACTGAGGCTATCAACTAAGACAACTAAAAACACAAAGGTCACGACCCCCTGACATCATACCTCTCCTCTTCTCCTCCTTCTGGCTGAGGCGGATCAGGAAGCTATCAGGACGCTGGGCTTGGCCCTTGCCAATGGGAGGGGCCCCTGGGCTGACAGGGGAAGGTGATTGGACGGCTGCAAACGGAACCAAAAAAAATGAGAAATTTAACAAAATCCTGGAAGTCTGTAAAGGGTGTCGCGTCTGCCCCCTACAGGCTAAAGGTGAAAGGGTAAAGGAACCTTAGATGTAACAGCGGACAGAGAGAGAGACTATTATATTGAGAGAGAGAGAGAGAGAGAGAGAGACAGAGAGAGAGAGAGAGAGAGAGACAGAGAGAGCGAGAGAAACAGAGAGAGACGGAGAGAGAGAGAGACAGAGAGAGAGCCAGAGAGAGAGAGAGCGTGGGGGGGGGGTCCGTGTGCTTTCTCCTTTCCACTGCTCTGCCTCTTTCTCTATCTCCTCTTTCTCACTGATTGTTACAGCTCCTAAACGAACACACAGAGGCTACCTACTTTGCTGGAAGAATTTCCTAGACAATGACACATGTATTTCCTTCTCCCCAAAAAATTAAATCCATTGCCAAATCCTTCCTAATTGTATAGGTGTGGTTCTAAGCAGGTATATCCACTGAACCCACACATAAAACAAGCTTAGTGTTTGAACTACATTACAAACAATAGGTCACAAAATACCCCAAACACACAATGAAATTAATCCTAAAATGACAAACAATCTTAACAAGTATACATTGATCAAATGAATATGTAAACAACAGTAAGTGAGTCAGGCGTGTGACATAAGCGTGTGTGTTTGAGCCCACCGGAGTTAGCGAGCGCGATGGCCTTGAGCGTGACGAACTCCTCCTTCTCCACCTTCAGAGCCTTGTAGCGGGTGACGAGCTGCAGGATGGACACGGACAGGTCCAGCAGGCCCGTCAGGCGGGAGTGCTCCTCGTCCATCACGTAGTCCTCCGCGTACACCAGCTCGTCCTCGTAGGGCAGCGAGCGGAACACGATGCTCAGGATCAGGATCTCCATCCACGCGCTCTGCAGTAGACTCATCTGGTCTGCCAGGGACAGCGCGGAGAAACCTGCAGGGGAGGAGGCGGGCAAGACGTGAGCGTGTGTGTGTGTGTGTGTGTGTGTGTGTGTGTGTGTGTGTGTGTGTGTGTGAGTATCTGTGTGTGAGTATCTGTGTGTGTGTGTGTATGCGTGAGGGTGTGTTTGAGTGTGTGAGTATCTGTGTGTGAGTATCTGTGTGTCTGTGTGTATGCGTGAGGGTGTGTTTGAGTGTGTGTGTGTCTGTGTGTGTGTGTGTGTGTGTGTGTGTGTGTGTGTGTGTGTGTGTGTGTGTGTGTGTGTGTGT
>JAVQJS010055729.1:0-10303 GCA_036024795.1 Galaxias rostratus | reverse complement strand
GAGAGAGAGAGAGAGAGAGAGAGAGAGAGAGAGAGAGAGAGAGAGAGAGAGAGAGAGAGAGAGAGTGTGGATGAAAGAGCCAACAGCTGGGCTCCGCCTGGCCAAGCACTGCTGGCTGTCCCCTCCTCCCTTCCTCTGAGTACAAACGAGGGGAGGAGAGGCCCCTCCCTTGTGGCTGAACCAGTGCCTTTGGCAGAAGGGGAGACTGTGAACAGCAGAGCCAGGGAACCAGGGCTGGGGGGCCGGATTGTGTTGACAGGTGGGGCCTGCAGAGGTGGGCTGCCCCTGGGTCAGCGCCCGGCAGAGCTTCCCGGCTTAAAACAGAGTTTGAGAAACTCTAACATGGTGTAGCTGCTGGAGAGGATCTGACATAGTGTAGCCTGTGGAGAGACTCTGACATAGTGTAGCTGCTGGCAAAACTCTCACATTATGAGTTGGTGGTGATACTTTCACATAGCGTAGCTTGTGGAGATACTCTGACATAGTGAGACACACACAGCAGTGAGACACACAGCCCATCTCCAGTGAGCAGACCAAAAAACTGATGCAACGTTTCCTACCACTTCCCAGCCCCGAGCAGACAGGGCAGTACCAAAGCCCCCTGAGGGAAGGCCGTCAGTGGGCCTTAGCGGCCCTATGCCCTCCATCCCTCCAGGGCCCCACTTTAGAGAAACCTTCGCGGAAGCCTGCCCGCTGATGGGATCCCAACTCCTGGCCTTTCTGCTTTCATCATCTCCCTTCCTCTTTCTCTCCTTGTGTTTCTGGGGGGAGATGTTGGGTCGATGCTCTTGTAGAAGCGCGCGGGATGGATGAGGAGGACGCTGAACCAGGCCCCCGCTCGGGAACGGTGTCTGGGGAGCGTTCAGGCCCTCTGGGGGCCGAAGCGGCGCTGGCCCCTGGAGGGGTTGTGGCACGGCGCCCTCAGAGCCGGACGTGTGTTTACACCGGGGACTTCCTCTTCCCGCTCCCCGCACTGATGGGCGGCTCAGGAACGCGAGCCCCAGAGACCCGGAGGGTAATGAGGGTGGACCAAATACCGGGGCACACCCACCGTGCGGACACACACACACAGACACACGCACACACATACACAGACACAGACACGCACACACATACACAGACACACACACACACACACACACACAAATGATGTTGTGTACACACATAGATAGGCTACTGTGCACAGGCAAGCACACAACAGCACATTTAAGATAAGATTAATAAAGACAGGTTGAGTATAGTAGGTATGCGCACGCACACACGCACGCACGCACACACACACACACACACACACACACACACACACACACACACACCTTTACTGTGCACCCACCCGAACAATAATACAGTGTATTGTAATGAAAGATGTAGCTGCAGCCATTGACTAGAATACGCCTATGGTTCCGATTACCCATCTCAACAGTGGATTGATGTTTCATCAGCGAGGCTCATCCCTCCACATACCTGCAAACAAGGCCCCCCTATCTGAAAGTAGGCCAAGCCAGCGGGCTATCATGAACGCGCCGTATTGATGGATACGCTAGCGTGGGCTGGGCGAAGATACATGTCCTGGCTCGCTTCTTAGCCAAGGCTTGAGGCTACACAGCGAAAGCCATGTTTTACGACTCTACAAACCCTCACACACACGCACAGACCTACACACACACAAATACACACACATACACACTAACACACAGACACACACACACACACACACACACACACACACACACACACACACACACACACACACACACACACACACACACACACACACAAAAACACAAGCATCACTGCACCACTAACCCCTTTGATTCCTGGTATTTACCGTCCCCTACCAAGGTCCCGAAAGAGAGAATAAAACAAATCTCTAGGAGCCGGTGGGAGGCTTAGGGTCTGAAAGCCACTTTGCACTGTGACACAGTAGCTGAGGCTCCCAGGGCTGTCATCTCTCCACCCCATAGTGGACCTGAATGGGACATGGCCTGCTGCTAGACCAACACACTGGCACGGCACAGTGGGCCAGACCTGGTGGAATCAATGGACCTCAATGGAGAGCTAGGCGCTCACACAAACACACACACACACACACACACACACACACACACACTCACGGCAGGAACGAAAACAAACAACCTGAATGACAGGCAGCGACAGGCAGGCGGGCAGGCTGGCTGGCAGAATAAGGCGCACTTACTCTTATCCCCTCATTCTCTCTTTAAATACAAACACACACACACACACACACACACACACACACACACACACACACACACAGAAAGTTTGGTATTTGACTCCCGTGATGTGTGCACCCACCAAGCCTCCTGTCTCTGTGGCAGACTTGTAAAGTGAGGGCTGTGCTTGGTCTTGGTCGGGCAAGTTTTACGAGTGGGCCCTGTGCAGGATCTCTGGGCGCATCCCTGCGGGGCCACACTCCAGGTGGTTCCCTCAAGAGCTGCAGAACTTTTTGTGAATGGGGGAGGACTGCCCCTGTCTCTGTTTGTTTACGGTTTTGTCAGATACCAAACGAGAGAGGGATTGTTACACCGCGAGCCGGGCTAGCATTCCCCAAAAATTACAGAGCAGAAAGGTTTTGGCTTTAGGGCGACATGAAATAAATCAGCTTGACCTTCAGCACAAGACCTTTAATTTGTGAATTCCAAGCTAATTGCTTTACAATTTTATTACAAGCAGAAAACATCTCTATAAGGGTCTCTAGGTGCCCCTGGTATTATACTGAAAGCTGATGGCCCTTGACCTAACCAAGTGGCTTGACAAATCAAGATAAATGAAAGGGAATAGAATATTCAGCTCTTAACCTCTTTCCCCTCCCATTCATGCAAGTAGACTTGTATGTTTTTGATTTTGATTTTGGTCATCCCACACAATACAGATGTTAAACATAGTTCAGTAATGTTCGTCCTGCAGGAACCAGCGTCACAAAGTCAAAGCCAACCTCCTGTGAGGCGTGTGTATCCGATAGTTCTATAGTTCGTTGCATTTTGTCTACCTACAGATTACGGGGAACAGGATGCTGTCTGAGAGCGTGTGACCATAATTACATGGATAAAGTAATTGTTCGTCTGTTATTGTTGGACTCCTGTTCTCAGGCTCCTGAATGCCGTCAGTCCATAACTGTTGATGCTTCCTGCCGCCAGTGTGTGTAGGAGGCGGGGCGTTTTTTTCAGAGCTCTCTTTGCAACTTGCCTCCAGGCATGTTGTTGTAAATCATGCATGATTCATAAAAAAACAGGTTCCTCTGTCTGCCTGGCGTCATCTTCACAAACCTCAGAGACGTACAAATAGATCTTGGCCTGCAGCCATACCTCCCTGGAACCTTTTCCTTTACCACCCTCATCTCCTGTCAACACTCCGCTTTCTCTCCTCCTCTACCCCTCGACTCTACCGGCACCCAAGGCCCATCAACTTGTTTTCCTAGCTCTCGTCGTTGACTGCCCTCAGCGGGAAGTACCTGGCAGAGGATGCATGTGGTAGGGTCTTGTCTGGACACGTCTCTATCCTGTCTTCTTTCTCCACGGCCATGCAGCGTGAGAACTGTGGTGGCCATGGCTACCAGGAGGCGTGTCTGTGGGGGGCTGCATGTAGTTTGAGGATGTGAGTTGGAGTGTTGGCATGTTTGCTGCGTTTCAGTACTTTGCAACCTTTTGCCTCTACCCTGGTTAAAAATAACACAATGTCCACATTTAGTCTTTTTGGGAATAAAGACAAATGAAAAGACACATTATTGGGTACATTTTAGTATTGTATTCTTTAAATATCAAAAATACTAATCTGCTGAATTTTCATCTTTGCAGGTATCCCATCCTGAAAATGACCGTCTGGCTTTATCACTCCACCATGTGGTAGCTATCGTGCTTAACTTTTACCCAGTCAACCAACAGGCTCCCCCATCCCAGAGTCATAGAGAAACATCTGTTCCAAGTCACAGCCCTTACCTATAAAACCTCACCTGGAGCAGCTGGTCCTCATGGCCCACCCCTATGAGCCCTGGTTACGGACAACGCCCACTGGTGGCAACTCAGACGACATGAACATCCCCTCATGGTGGGAACTCCACCCTGGGCCAGGAAGCTGGATGGACCTGCAAGGAGGCCAGGGAGTGGGCTTGCAGGCTGTGGGCCCTGGTAGCTCTATGGGCCTGCAACCCTCACTGGGGCCCTACGGCTCAGAAACACAGCTGTGCACGCTGCCTCCAGCTCAGCTCGCTCCGGTCTCCCACTCGGCTCACCTCTTCCCGCAAGACGGTTTCAAGATGGAGCCGCTGGGGCCCGAGATGCTGCAACCAGAGTCCTACTCCCTGGAAGAGCCGCAGGAGAGTGCAGGCTCGGCCCGGCCCAAGCCTCAGCGACGCTCCTCATCCAGAGGCTCTGGACAGGCTGTGTGTCGGTGCCCCAACTGTGTTCATGCTGAGCAGCTGGGCCAGAGTGCTGACGATGGCAGAAGGAAGCACATGCACAACTGTCACATCCCAGGCTGTGGCAAAGCATACGCCAAGACCTCTCATCTGAAAGCCCACCTGCGCTGGCACAGTGGAGACCGCCCCTTTGTCTGCAACTGGCTCTTCTGCGGTAAGCGCTTCACCCGCTCCGACGAACTGCAGCGCCACCTACAGACACACACTGGGGCCAAGAAGTTCAGCTGTGCTCTGTGCCCCCGCGTTTTCATGCGCAATGATCACCTGGCCAAGCACATGCGCACGCATGAGTCCCCGCCAGGGCAGGGAGATGAGAGAATGAATGGAGAGGGGAGGATGGAGAAGGGCTTCGATTCGCCATCCCCGCAGTCCTCATCGTCCCATGCAGGGGCACCGGATGTCTTGGAGTCCCCTCTCAAGATGAAATGTGAGACAGATCCATCAGCGTCAAGTGCAGCCGGGCAGCCGAGTTAACTGCCTTCCATGGATCATTTGGATACAGAGAGTAGGCTGCTGACCACTACCACGCTCCCGCTCACAGGGGTGCCATACATTTGAAAGATTAGTGCTCAATCACAGATTGCAAGCTTTAATAGCAAGTAGGCTAAATTATGAATAAAGGCTGAACATAAAGTAGCAAAGGCCTCTTTCTGCCTAGTTGCATACATATTCTAGGAACCCTGCTCCAAGAGCACTGGGCTGAAGGCTTAACTGTCAGCAGTTAACTAATGGTTAAAGCATAGACCCATACATTAATGTGGAGGAGTTTGAGGCTTTTTAGAAATTTACTCTTTGAGCTCAGAACTTGTTGCTAGCACTTCCAACT
This sequence comes from Galaxias rostratus, assembly GCA_036024795.1. Classification (NCBI taxonomy): domain Eukaryota; kingdom Metazoa; phylum Chordata; class Actinopteri; order Galaxiiformes; family Galaxiidae; genus Galaxias; species Galaxias rostratus. The sequence goes on along the minus strand of JAVQJS010055729.1, from coordinate 5,042 downwards.
GCACCTATAGCTACCATCCACAGAAGGAGTTTGTTAGTAGGGGTTCTGTTACATTTACACAGAACCAAAGCATGTCATTAAGGGAGCTGCATTCCACTTCATACTAGTTGTTCTTTTCCAAAGGCAGCGTATTAGGTCTGTTTCCTTTAAGTGACGCTTCAATGCGTAGTCTACCAAGCATGCAACACCGGAACATTAGTGTATTTTTGTTTTTTGAACGTTTAGAATGAATTGCAATATGATGAATACAAATAATAATTAATATTTGCTCGGTGTGTAGCAAATGAACAGAAGTATAGCACTTTTGTGCCGTGATGAACCATGACTAGAGCCATTGTATTGGTGTAATTTAATTTGTACCGGTACTTAAACATTTTGGGGGAATACAGTGAATTTTGCAATTTTGCTGTTACATTAAAATTTCACCACATACTCAATACTATGACGATACATTTGAACATATGAGCAAAGCGACTTAGCAGGGAACATGGGGTACCTGTGTAAGTTGGTTAATAACAAGGAGCACAAAAGTTAGTGGTTATGTCATTGGCCACAAAAACTGTGGTTATATGCAGTGCTCATAAGTCTTCCAGCTGCTAGTGTTACACTTACTGATAATGACCTACTTTTGTAATATTTTAGTTTTTTTTTATTATTGCAATGTAAAACATTATTGTAATTTATGTATCCCTGTGTTGCCTGGTCTGCCCAATCTAAAATGTTCTTAATAAAATAAATATACTTGAACAATATCACACAACCTTGTCAAATTTGTCATGTTGTTTAATGTGCAGCTAGAGCACCTGAAGGTTAATCTTAACTTCACATGCATCATTCCATATCTAGTGTTCAACATGACATACAGAAACCCTATACAGTTACAATGGTAATGGTAATTGATCATATTCAGTAGTGCAGGGGTCCCTGTTCACAGGTTTTTACAGATGGATCCTGGGATCTGAACGGTTGGGATTTGGGTTTAGTATGCCCAAGATTTGAATTGCTGAGGGTAAAATGTTCATTCAGAATTTTTCCTCTGAGTTACTGATGCTAGTATGGGCAGTATGATGAATTGAACATGTGCGCTAAATCTGTGACCCCATTTAGCTCTAAACCTAAAATGAGTGCCTACATCTTGAAGGTGAGGTACAAGAGTGACAGAATTTGGGAATGGTATGCCGCGTAAGTTAGAAAAGTAAGAATCATAATTAGAGGTTTAAGAGATGTTTCTGTTGGCTTCTTCACATTGTGACCTTCAGCATGCACTCCAGCGGTTTGCAGCGGTTTCGGGAGTTCAAGTATCTCTGAATCTTGATCACGAGTAAAGAATACATTTTGCGTGAGGTTGACAGGCGAATTGGTGCAACATCAGCAGTGATGCGGTCGTTGTACCTGACCGTCGTGGTAAAGAAGGTGCTGAGCGAAACTCGTCATTTACTAGTCTGTCTACGTCCCAATCCACACCCATGGTCATAAGCTTTGGCTAGTGACCGAAAAAATAAGGTCACAAGTGCAAGCGGCTGAAGTGACAAACACTTCAGCCGCTTGTACTTGTGACCTTATTTTTCGGTCACTATCCCCGTAGGTTGGCTAAACTCAGCCTTGGGGATAAGGTAAAGAGCTCGGGGACCTCGGAGTAGGGCCGCAGCTACTTCGCGTCGTAAGGGGCCAGATGAGCTGGTTCGGGCATCTGATTAATATGCCTCCTGGGTGCCTCCTGCTGGGGGTTTTCCGGCCACGCCCTACTGGTAGGAGACCCCGGGGTAGACTCAGAACACGCTGGATAGTATATAGGTCCATTATATATCTCATATGAACAGGGAACACTTGGGGATCCTACTGGAGGAACTAGAAAGCGTTACTGGGGATGGGGGCGTCTGGGCCATCTTTCTTAGCTTGCTGCCACCGTGACCAGGCTCCGGATAAGCGGCGGAAAACGGATAAATCATGAATAAGTCCAAAGATAGATAACTTGTGGCAGGATGAATGGTAGGATGAGAATAGAGTTTGACATAAAGTTCAATCCAAGATTAAAATGCAATTAGATTAGATGAAGTAGATTATTTGTAATTGTGTCTTTAAATAGTTGTTCAGAGATAGATGGCAAACATCAAGATGGGTAATGGTAAGTTGGCATGGTGGAAGGCGTTAGTGCTGCACGCTAATGTGTTTAGTTATTCAAGGAGGTTTCAGACTTGCTGGGACCAGGCGCAAAATAGTTGCAGAAGTCATAATTTATGTTAATTGCAACAGTTTTATAACCCAGGATTTCGTGAATAAGATTTAAATCGGGATGTCGCCTCTCGCCCTGGGTCGGCTTCAGCCCAGCTCCCATCCCTTTAATGTATAAGCGGGATAGCTAATGAATGGATAGATGGTAGATTTAACACACACAAAAAGCGGCTCATCAGGTTCAGAAAGTACGTTTCGTTGGTTGGCAACACTACCTGTAGAGGGCAGCAAAATAACTAAGATCCTGGGAGCTCTGCTGGAAATCAAGAAGAAGAAGATGATGCGGTAGAAGAACACAAACAATAATTAAACAGAACAGGAAAGGACTATAAGATGCTAACGTTTATGAAAGTTAACATCACACTATAGTTTTTTATTTGAATCTACTAAAGCCGAATAGTTTCAAACCCTCTTTTTTCGGATTGTGAAAGAACAATTTTGTCAAGATGGGAGGCGGTGACCTCGTAAGTCTTAGTTACTTCTTTAGCACGACGGTGAATATGTTTTGTTGAACCAAAACCGGTCATGTCCCACTTAATGTATATTACTGCGTCTGATTTGAACAAAGTTGGCTAGGCATATCAGTTATTACTTATATTATGATTATTATTCATTATAAAAATATATGGCCTCTGTATGTGTTTTACATGTCGAACAACTTTATAAACAACTGGTGTTTTGTAACGTTCATTACACTTCGAGCGTAAAGTAACACGGGCAAAAGTCGATAGGCGTGTTTAAATTAATTTCGTTTCAACGTTTGTACAATGTGCAACCATTTCTTGGATGCGTCTTGATTTCTTCACTGGTTTGGGTGTTACATACGAGATTTATTGTCGTATTTCACATAATCACATGAGAAGATCAATGCTATGATTATACATCTAGTAATTTGTTATTTGGGTAGGACTATAGCACAGTGAATGTAAGCCAGGACGTAGCCATGATAGTCAAAACGTTTGGCCTACAGACAGTAACCTACCTACTTTCCTAAATAACGAATTATTGGACGTGCAACCATAACATATATCAATCATCTGGGAAAGGAACATATACCATTCCAAAAAAGCTCAAATATCCCATTTAGTCAACTGGTCAATTAGGAAATATTTTAAATTTGCAAGTCAATAATATTGTCTGCTGTGTTAGGGAATAATTATAATAAAACATGTATATTGTTATTTCATTTTTTGCAGAATTTAAAGAAAAGCTGGCATCCCCAGACTATGAAAAACATTGAGCGGGTTTGGAAAGCAGAGCAAAAACATGAGGCAGAAAGGAAGAAAATAGAGGAGCTGCAGAAAGAGCTGAAAGATGAGCGAGCGCGGGAGGAAATCACAAAATTTGCACAAGAGACTGGTGCTCTCAAGTATGTCTCCAATCCCATAGATTAAGCTTTTTTTTTAAATTTTAAATAAATGTAATGTCCTATATCATCAATGTATTTGTGTGTTTACAGGAAAAAAGATGATCGTTTGGACTGGATGTACCAGGGTCCTGGTGGGCAGGTGTCCCGTGATGAGTACCTGCTGGGGCGCCCCATTGACAAGCAGATCACTGATCAGTATGAGGAACCTGAGAGTGGCCCATCGGCCCAGACTGGCCTCTTGCCTGGGTCCATTTTCAGCCCAAACACCCCTGCATCCAACCTGGACCTGGCTGCCAAGATTAGAGAGGATCCATTGTTCGAAATCAAGTCAGTTCTCTTTCAGTTACAATTTCGATCCATACTTAAAACCTAAACATAATTAACACGCTGAAAATGCTTCGGAGATCTTAATAACCAGTTATATTTGATTTTGTAACAAAGGAAGCGTGAGGAGGAAAAAAAGAGAGAAGTTTTGAGTAACCCTGTGAAGATGAAGAAGATTAAAGAAATGGTAAGCTCGATACATTTTGTTCAGGAAAGTTATATATTGGTTTTGGTGCAAAGAGCATTAACGGCTGCATTTGTTTAAATGTTATGCCTTTTATTGTCACATTTTCCTCTTTTTGAAGCTACGTCAAAACCTTGAAAAGAAGGATAAGAAAAAGAAAAGAAAGAAGGACAAGAAAGAAAAGAGGGAAAGCAAAGAAAAGAGAAAGAAGAGGAAGCATGAAAAAAAATGTGTGAGTTCAAGCTCTGAGGAAGACGACAAAATGCAGAGGTAGGTCAGGATCACAGAGACCTCATTACTATTATGACTGGCTGTGGATAAATCTAACTTTGTTGTCTTGCCTGAGGATATTTTAACTGTGTTTTTTCTCAGGTCCTCGTCAGAAAACACCAAAACACATTTATCTAATTTTCCTGGTTATGGTCTGCAGGTCAGTTTGCATTATATGTATTATTACTATCTTGCCGTCTATATGGCCTTTACTTGAAATACTATACATTTCAAATGTATAGTTTATAATGTGGTCGTGTGCTTCATTGTATTGAAGTTTCCAGTTGGAGGAAATCATCAATCTTCAGCGCATCACAATCACTCGGGGAGTTTTTCTAAACGAAGGAGCCGATCGCACTCACCAGCAAGGACTGACAGAAGTAGAGACAACCGCTCCCCCCACAATTCAGTCACAAAGCTACAACGAAAGGCTCCTAGTCCAAAGGGGGACCGCTATCACAGACAGAACCACAACTCCAAGTAAGAAAGTCCACCCTGCCCCAGTCACACTGCAAATGATTTACCAGTGAAGCAGTCTGTTTTATACGGTGGCGCATTGCTGCCACCGGGATAAAAAAAATAGCAGCCTAGTATATCGTTTTAACGATATAGTATTTCGAAATAACGAAAAAGTATTTCGTAAAAACGATAAACCTTTTCGTT
>JAVQJS010055663.1:0-13261 GCA_036024795.1 Galaxias rostratus | reverse complement strand
GATGGACTGGCGATCCGTCCAGGGTGTACCCTGCCTCTCGCCCGAAGTCAGCTGGGATAGGCTCCAGCCCCCCGTGACCCTGCATAGGATAAGCGGTTCTGATAATGGATGGATGGATGAATCCTAGTCTGAGCTATTCTGTGGATTGTGAAAACGTCCGTATTAAAACCTTTATGGGACGTTCGTTCAGATGCCAATGTAAATGTGGGTGTGTGACAGAAACGTGTTTCCTTTGTCTCATCGCATAACTTATTCAAGCCTTTAACTATTGAACCTGACGTCGAATTGGTTGTTTATGTAATAATTGTAATATTGGGTAACTTTTGCTCGGCCGTACCCTCCACCAAAGCGCGCACAGTGAGGGCACATTAGGCAGCCATTTACGCCGTCCATGGTGAGACAGGGAAAGCGGTGATGTCGCGTCTCCCCCTCTCCACTGAGTCATGGCTCATTGTCAGTTGGTGATGGTTGCTCCTCTGAGTTTGAGCTGATTTAAATTGGAGGGGCATGTCGCCTCCGCCATGGGCTGAGACAGCGTCGGATGAGCGGCCGCCCTGTGCCAATCCTGTGCCTCCGGGGCTTTTTATTTCCTTTTTGATAGCAATATTTTATCATTATGAGATGCAAGGACATGCAATTACTATGGGCATCGGGGAAAGAGCAGGTGGGCTCTGTTGAAGCCAATCTAAGGCAAACCTCTCTCTGATGACTCCGACGGGTGAGCATTGAGGACTCCTAGCTAGTTTCTTCTGGTTAAAAAAAACAAGCTTTATGTACAATATCAGCTTTTTATGAGCAGTTTAATTTCATGAAGTTTTTATTGGTAATCAGCATTTGCAAAGTTCCAGTCCGTTTCACACGACGGCAGCTTGCTGACACATGTGAGCCCTCCCCATTTGTTCCGGTCGGTCCCTCTTTGATATTTTCAGCAGCGGAAATACCGAAATCACAGGAGAGCCCTGATCAAACACTGAACTCAGCCTTTTGAAGGCCTGACTCCTGTTGCAGTGCAGTTGCTCTATTGGTGATGCATGTTAAACCCCCCCCCCCTCTCTCTCTGTCTCTCCTATTCCCTTAGGTGAACACCTGCGAGTCTGTCCTCAGGGATACACCTGCTGCACCTCGGAGATGGAGGCCAAGCTCAGCCACCAGAGCAAACTAGAGTTTGAGAACTTGGTGGAAGAGACCAGCCGCACAATGAGGACAACGTTTGTCTCACAACATAAAAAGTTTGACGGTAAGAAAACTATAGTAAACATTATACTCCTCATACGTTGTAAAGTAAGGCACATGTTTGCAGGACATCTTTCTCTTTGAGACTGACCAAAGACAACCAACTAACCAACTGACAGTAGACTCTATATTGTGAGTGATCATTTACATTTGGGAGACATTTGTTATTTTGACAGAAATGTGCATAATCGATTAATCAGAAACATCTAGTTGTTAGTAGTACTTGCGGCCTCAGCCGTTCTGCACAGCCTCAGTAAATTTTAATTCTCTCTTGATTACATTGCTTGCAGTGAACATTGAAAACAAAATTGTACGTCCATAATGCAGGTTCATGATCTACTAGGAGTAAAAATTCAGAATGTATCAGTTATTATTGGGTACACCTATTTTTATTGCGTTATCACATTCTTAGATTGTGTTTATAGGGTGTATTTTGTGAAAGATCCTCAGGCCAAACTGACTCAGGCCAACTCATCATTATAAAATCCGGTGAACACTATTTAAAAGGTTACAAAATGTTAGCTCTGAGTCTATTATTCTTAGAGTAAGTCAGTTGATTTGAATAGGCCGACTCTGGTAGGCAGAGGAAGCATGACATACGAGACAGCTCATTAACATCGTACTGCGGTTGTTAATGGCTTCCGGCTTCTCATCATCGCTTGGAAAAGCCACTGGCGAAGAATGATAATCACACAGATGTGTGTATTGTGGCTGCACCCCGTGCATGTCTAAATACTTGGTGCTAATGGAATAGGTCCGCTATTAATACCAATTAGGGAGGAAATGTAATTGGAAGTTGTTGCTTTTTTTTAAAACATCTGGATTCTTGTCTGTTTCCTTCAAAGTTGAACATGGTCGGGATCAATATTTCTAATTAAATTATAATGTCAGAAAAACAGACAGATTGTATTCCCAGTTCTCTCATAAAAAAAGAAGATTTAATTTGTGTTGATTTGACTTCTTGATACTTGTACGGTTAGAAAGATTAGGAGCTGCTTAAACTGAAAGGGACTAAAGTAGTAAAATAAAACATTTACATCAACGCCTATTGATCAACTCTGTCCGTCATATTGTCGTTTCGAAGCGGGACCACAAGCCAACCCCTCAAGATTTTGAATGAACAAAAAGCAGATTGCTGAGATGTGTTAGTATTTCCCCACCCCCTCAGTATCTCTTTGTGGCCAGCAGGTGTTAGCTAGCCACTTTCTCTCTTGCTCGGTATAATTTTCCATGGCCGCCTACGTTGCCCGGCCACCCAACACTTTCCATTGCTCTGCTCCTGGCATCAAACTCTCCCCACCTCACAAGGTTTGAATCCATCCCTCATCCATTTTGCATGCCCTCATTTCTGTCCCCGGTTATTTATAGGGGCCTTATTTAGAAATCCTTAACTCGTACTTTTTGATTACCGGCTGCTTTCCCCTGGCGGCTTGCGGGTTTTGATGCATTATTGAATAATCCCGAAGCCTTAAGTGACTGTTGCACGCCAGGATTAGGGGCTTCGTGGGTTCTACGAATGTTCCATCGTATAGCCTGAGGCTTTTTATTTATCTTTTATTTTACATCTGGCGTTTTTTTTTTTTTTTTTTGCCATACCCCCGTTTAGGTCACATTATGGTCGAATCCATAGATAGTCCACAGTGCATGTCGCACGAGAGTAGGACCTAGTTTGGTTTGCAGAGCAGTATGCATTTACATCTAGATCCACCTGTTGGACAGGATAGCAGCTATCTGAAAACATGACATGTTGAACTACTTTGTGAGCTATCACTGGGTTTGGCACTGACAGCTCTGCAGGTTAGAACAATATTTACTGATATTGCTTACTAACATTGCTGTCAGTTAGAGCAGGCGTCTGGTAGCGTGGTAAAGTCTAAGTTAGTATCTTAAACACCGTAATTCACTCTTCTGGGTTAGATGGATTACAGAGTTTACAGAGAGCACATTTAGTTATTTAGTCTTAACTCTGGGATTCATTTTGGGATTATCTAGATGTGTATGTAAGGCTTCTTTCACGCATTCAATTTAACACGTTATATTTGGATTGGTCTTTGTCCCAAAACGCACCAAATCACACCTTTTGGGCAATACATATTTGTAATGAAGAAAAATCATGCATCGCTGGAACGTGGCCATGGATATTTGTCTTTACAAAATCGCATCTTTGCCAATGTTTTACCCTGGCGTTGTGAATATTATAGACCTGGCATAGCAAAAGAATAATGGTTTAATGAATCATTTGCTTTAATTTGTTTGAATTAAATATGCATTAGAAATTATTACTATGAGTAAGCACCCCTTATTGTCTCTTGATTTCTTTGAAGCCTCACTCAATCATAGGGAAATGCTATTGTGTCATATACAGCCACAAAGGAAAACCTCAGTAAAAAGTCATGCATCATGTCAGATGAAATCTAAGAGCGGAGAGTAGACTTATCCCCATCTAACAGCTCTCTTTCCATTACTCACTTGTTCTTTCTGTTAGAGTGGAACCCAGGGCTTGTTAGACGCTGTTTTGAGGTTTGGCGGCTGGCCTCGCCGTTCCCCCTAGGTGACTCTGGAGATTAGCAGGTCTGGTTGGTTGGATAAAGTCTGAGTCGAGGAGCTGCCACCTTGGCTTAGTTGAACCTTTTGATCCCGTGAGGCCTCCCAAACTTCTCCTCTCTACTCCCAGAGCTGTGGGAAAGAAGGAGCAACTCCACTCATCCAGGCCAGGGGCTAAGAAGACTAACCGAGATGTGAACCATTGACCCCCTCCCACTACCACCACAACCCGCTACTCTCCCTCTCCTATCCCTCTCTCTATCCCTCTCCCTCTCTACGTCTCTCCCTTTCTCCCTCTCTCTGTCTCTCTCTCTAAATATTTATATCTAGGCATGCAAGACTCAATAACTGTTTCAAATCTTGAGTTCCACGAACGTCCTCCATTATTTTTGTAGCACGGATCCTAATAAATCCACATAAATGTTCATAACGGTGTAACCATAGGGACGAGGGACGGTGTAGCGAAGTGAAATCCGGCTTATCGTTACATACTGTCAAAGGGAATTAAGATTTTCTGAAACAGGTTTTTACTAATAGGTTCTTTGAGTAGATATTCTCCAACGTAGTTGTCAAAATCCACATTGTGTTTCTGAAATGATAATGCACTTAGAGAATGCAAAGGAGTATACTATACTGAACTTTTTGTTGGTTTTAATCAAAGGATACGTTTCTATCTCGAAACTCGACTGATACCCAACAATACCCGGAATTCAAACTTTGCCCATTAGAAATTCATGTTACTTCTAGTCATTATATAAGTTAACAAGTAGAATTTAGACTTGGGGGGAAAAAAAACATGCCCGCCGATTCATAGCTGACTTCAAATGATAACATCAAAACGTAATCTCAGAGGTCCTCATTATACTTGGCCCAGTTGTGCTCTGGAGTTATGATCTGGAATTACAATCACCCACTTTGTCAGGACAAGCTTTTTAACACTTTGATTAAAAAAAAAATTATTTAATGAAGTGTCATTCAAATGTGGCTGAAGTAGTCTGATTTGGTGGAACAGCACATTTTTCTGTTTGCAGCCAACCGACTGAATGATTCACAACATATTACCATTTTCCATCTCGATACATCCGTCATATTTTTTCTCAATTCTGTTTTATCTTTTGTGTGTGCATACTTTATGCCGTACAGTATTTGGCATAGTTTTGCTCATAGACCGCAAAAGTTATAGCGCTCGATGAGAGTTATTTAAGTTTTTATTCTAATTGTGCCGTATCAGATTGCACTGGATTGTATACCACGATACTGTCAAATCCCCAGTGATCGAATTATCTCCAATAGAACTGAAGCCAAAAACCGCATCGACGCATGATGTTCCTGGAAGCTTGCATAAATAAATAAGTGTTGTTTTGATGTTCCCGTGTCATCCTAAGTGAATGTCAGGAATTCTGTATCCCCTGTGGACGGAGGAGAAATGGGGGTTGGTCCAGCAGCAGCACTTTACCTCACGGCAGCCAGTGGCCTCCATCATCTGGAGTGGCAGGCTGCCACTCGCGGTCATTTCATCCCGTCAGGAAAGAGGGTTCTGAGGGGGTGGGAATGGAGAAGCTGGTCAGTATTATCCGTGTGGGTTTCAAGGAGACACTGTGCCGGACCAGCCTCTCCATCGGCCAAGCCTAACGCATGAGCCTGGGCAGATTTGATTCCATCCTCTTCTCTCTTTTCATTTATTTATTTCATCTCATTTTATGTGCCAGACACATTGAAATATACAGTGCTGTAATGTGCTTTACCGGGTTTCCCCGCTTCGGAATATTGAGTTTGCTCAGACCACAGCTGGGATCTTGGTCTCTCATGCCACTGATGAAAAATGTCCCCTTTACAAAGAGACCCGCCTGTAATGGTTGCTTCTCAGACAGACTTCTCTATTCTATTACTTTTGGGATTTTCTTATTCCCCCCCTTATCTATACTGCCACAACCTAATAGTTGTGTGCTGGTGCCTTATTTTAAAAGAGGCCACATAATTGCATTTGGTTCTCGTTTTTTTTCTGCGTCATGATTGTTTAGATAAGGCAGTTTAGGCCTAAAAATAATGTTCCTTTAACAGTTTGATGAATGATATTTAATATGATCAAGTATTATTCATATTTGATGGAAAGTGTATCAATGAGTGCTGTACGTGCAGGTGACAGTTGTGGATGTGGCTCTGAATTACCTTTGAAAAAGAGGAAGACGTGCGAGACAGATGTCACAACAGGTGTCCAAGTGGAGAGATTATCGCCAAGCTGCCAGACGTTTTCCCGTTGACCTTATGTTTTCTTTTGCGACAAGGACTTCTAGTCTCCTAATTAAATCTATGCAATATTTAATTATGTTTCATATGAATGCCTTCTTATTGTTTAGTATTTGAAAGGCAGCCTTGTTGCATGGTCTATTTACAACACAACACGCTGATACTTAATCAATGTCCGAAGGGAGGATTCCATAGGCGTTTGACGAGATTGGCGTGACGTGTGTTTTATGTGAACCCATAGTCAGAGCTCTAAGGGAATTTCCCATTCATAGAGCGAAATTAAAAGCATGGACCAGCTGAAAGCTTCAGACCACAGTGCAACCTTTTGACTTGGCTGAGATAGGGTTTACTTTCAGCCTGTGGTGGGTTTCCCAAAAACCTTGTACAAATAATATCAGCTGTTAGTCATCCGCCCGAACATTAGATTTAAGGGTATAGTGATGCTACACATCTGGAATAAAACCCTCCACTGATAGAATTACTAATTGAAATAACCCTTTCTACACAAGCACAAAGTTCAAGTCCCAACACTGTACTTTTTCTCATTTTCTTCCTCCCGCTCCATCTTTCTGCCTTGCTCTTTTTTCTACTTTCCTCATCCCTCTGTTTTTCTCTCTGTGTATTTCTTTGGAGTTATTTGGGTGTTTACATTCCATTATCTTCCTGTAGGTTGCATAGCTAACGAATGGAAATGTTTAGCCATGCAGCCAGTCTGCCTGTTTAATGTAGGAGGCAAGCTAATCCACATTTGGCCATGTTCTTGTTCTTTTTTTATCTGTGTGAGACCTGCAGGGGAAATATTTACACAACACCAGGTCATCTCATGGTCAAACCTTGCCAGAAAAAAAGATATGCCAAACTATGCACTCTTGAAAATGTGGGATATGTAGCATTAATGTATCAACAATGGTCCATTAAACTTAGGCAGCATAGCAACAGATATAATATTTATAATTGTTGTATAATTAAATCCCATAAATGTGTCTGAAGGCATGGAGAAATGTTGACTTTATTGAGGGAATGCAGATCAGTGCAGTGCAGAAGTCATAAATATATGTGTAGCTTTTGATAACAAAGTAGGTTTAATCTGACTATATATGCTTAAAATGAGAAATGTCCTAATTTGACTAATGTTTTAATTGTTTATTTACTACAACATTAATTAACATACAACGTTATGCTATTGCTTATTCATGATGCGGATATCTGTAATTTTGGGATGAACTGGGGAAAAAAATAGGGGACATCTTGGTAGAGCTTGTTCAGGCAGGCAATTCAAACACAGCATTATCCACTTCACAACAACCCACCAATGGCATACGCTCAATAGTTTAACGCCGCCCACTTAACAGCAGTCACTCACACTTGCTCCTATAACTGCTCGCACGCTGCTGCACCACACTACGCACCTGTTCTTGCTGCTGCCCAGCTCCACTCCAGCTTTCACGTATGAAGGGTCTGTTACACAGTAACCAATGGGGGGATCTGCAGAGATCTGCTCCCTCTCCATGATTGTTCACTCAGTGCTTATAGAAAGACCCCGGGCGGGGAAGCAATTTACAGCAGACCCTTGACGCCAAACCTCAGTGTATTACCATATGTTGCGATGAACTGTTAAACATATTGTAAGTCGTCCTGAGTGAAATTTCGAAATTTTCATCTGACAAATTAGTTGGTTGTACATACATTTTAAAAGAGATAATTGTGTTTCCAAAGATATGGTGTCACATTCAAATCCTCGAAGATCATGTGGTCGTTTTAAGTATTTCTATTTTTTGTAAAGTATTTGTCAAATTTTGGAAATAAAAAGATACGTTCAAGTCGGTTTATTATTCTCATCGCTTGTTAAGGTTCTTGTCAGTTTTTCTTGACTAAATTGTATTCAGAAAAAGGTATCACTTTGTATGGAAATTAGTATTGGTGTACAGGAAAATACATGCTTTCAGCTGAACAAGTGATGAAGTTGGCAGGTTAGATTTGCAGCTTAAAAAACAGCCTATACATCCAGAAAAGTCCAGAAAGTTCCCAAAAGCTCTCTTTTTTTTCTGACTTTTCTGCTCATTATTTAAAACCCCATGATTTTGAGTTCAGCTACTGAGTTACATAAATCATTGACTTCCATTAACATAACCCCTCTACTGTATGCTGAAAGTGGATTTGCCACATACTTTCACATCAAACAGGAGATAGGCAAAGTTTTTTCTTTATCCATAGCAAATTCCATTTGCATTTGACCTGTGCATTAACAAACAGCAACAACGCCTTAAGGTTAAATTTGAACGGCCCTAGTTCTCTGTTTATGTATGTAATTGAAATTGTAATTTTAAAGTGCAGACATCTTTTTTTTCACCTTAAGCTTCCCTGGAGTTGAAACATACCGTAGCTGTGGTGGGGAGCTATGTAGTCAACATGACCCCAGTGACCCCCCCCTCCCATCATGTCAGAGGAGCTGAGGTTCACGGTCCGTCTGCTGGGAACTTCCTCACTCAGGCCCAGGAAAAGCTCTGCTTGATGGATTGGTCTGACAAAGATCCGCATGGAAGCTTTCCTGGGGAGCCCTGAGAGGCCTTTCCACCAGCCAGGTTGAGACAAAGCTGCTTAGGCCGTGACACGGGGCCGCCGAGATGCAATGCTGTGCAGCCAATTTGCTCTCTGCTAAGGGGGCGGAAATGCTGTTCATGGGAGGAAATCGCTTTGATTTCTCGAGCCTTGCTAATTGCATTCCCCTATGTCTCCATGCACCGAGCAATATGTCAGATCTTGTGAAATACAAAGAATGTACCCCCCGCCCAAAAAAAAAAAAAGAAAGTACTCTAACGTAGGCATAATTAAGTGAAAGGAAAAGAAAATGGCGAGAGGAGTTTTGTTGTCACTTCAACCAAGTCTTTAAATACTTGCGACATTGTCTTCATCCTAATTTGACACTTAGGAGTCTGTGTGACGTGAGTGCAACCACATTATAGGTGCACAGTAAGGGACTTTGTGCTGCTAATGTTACATCACTATACAATAGTTTAAGAGGATTTAATATTCTGTTGTTAGCTAGTCTATTGTAAGAATATATTAATCTAATCAAACTTTTCTTTCGTTCAAAGAGTGGTACCTAAATTAGAGCAGGAAATTTACTTTTTCTAGCGACTTGCTCTTGAGGGAATCCACGTTGACCGTAAATCAATAGAAAAGGGTGAAATAAAAAAGTGCGTCCTAACTAATTGAGATTGTCATCTTGTTGAGAAAAAAGCATCATCTGGACGCATTTTTAAAAAGCTTGACAGTTGAAGTGTAAATAGAGGACAAGACTGGCTAAGATAACAGAATGACTTCCACTTGTCTGTTTTGGTAGAGGAAGAATGTCAGAATTGTCTGATCGTGCCCTGGAGAGGTGTCCCTCATAGAGCTTGTCTCCATGACGCTCTGTGTAAGATGTTAGGCCGCCATGTTGTAAGATTTTTTTTTTTTAACAAAATTCTTGTTTTAAAATCACAAATCACAAAATCCGCATTGAACTTGCCATTCTGAAACGGAATACTGTATTTATTTTCATAGCGAGTACAGCTTAAATTCCTCATTACTGTAATAAAAAGACATGTAGTCCGGCTTGTTGAACACTTTCTGTCGCAACTCCTGTTGCATTCATTATGTAGATTCCATCCACTGTGCAGCAGTAATGTTATTTGCTTACCAGTATCCTATAAATCCTTCTCTCTAATAAACGTATTTTATGGAACTGCCGTCTTATTTTTGCAGCGAATGCTTAAGGCTTTGCAACACATGTTGACAGTTCTTGGTTCCTGTGTTGGTTTTATACTTTATAATTATTTGTGGGTTGTTTTCTTCTCGTCGTACTTGTTATTTTTTTCCCTTTGTTTGAAGTTAAGGAAAGAATCCTAGTACGTTTTTTAATTTTGTATGAGGTCTTTAAAACCATATTATCTTATTTTTCACTGCATGTTTTGTTTTTTTTCTAAGGAGAGGAGAGGAAATAATCACATCCATTCTAAATCCAAGGAAGGGGATATTCTTGATTGAAAATGAGCAATCTGATTGCAAATTGTTGGCAGGCTGAGTGATATGAGCACAATAATTCACCCACCTTGTTGTTTTCCACACATAATAAGATTTTGTATTGGTTTCAAGCAGTTTTTCTGCTTAGATATGAACTCCAAGCAGTGCCCTTGGCCAAAGTGGAAAGCCTCCCTACAAACCCAGAATAATATGCAGATATCTTTTTCACTATGATCATTGTCAAGATGTAGGATAAAATCTAACCCAGTAAATGAGACTCATGCATATTTCAAAGAATTAAGTCAAGTTTATGCAATCCCAGTGGGTCGGAACTTTAACTTTATGTGCAGTTTCAGACTTCTTGATGATACCTGAGAGACTGGAAATAATTGAGGTCAAATTCAGTGCAAAAAGCATCCACAATAGTGTTTATAACACTGGTAGTGCTAGCCGTCAGTTTTGACAGCCTGTTGTCAGCTCTGGGAGGTCTGTCTTTGTCCTCATAGCCAGACAGCTTGGTTCAGGTTGGGCCAACAGTTGCCATGGCGAGTTGTCACAGAGGGGTCGGAACACGGCCCCATAATGCCGTGGGTGTGTCCATCAGCCCCCGCAACATTTATCTCTGGGACTCCGTCCAGACAGGGCCCCTGTCAGGCACACACACACACACACACACACACACACACACACACTAAGTGAGATCAAAGCCTCCACACACCATAGTGTTAAACCTCCCTTTATATACCAGCAGGTTTCTGGTAGGCGCTCCTCCGTGTCGCTGTCCTCCGCCTCTCAGTGTCGGGCCTCTGCCACGAGCAAGTGGGCGAGCAGCAGTGTTCTGTCTTGGAATAGAAGAGAGAAAAACGCCCAGCAACACCGACACGCTTCTGGGCGTGGTGGTGGGGGTGGTGATGCAGGTGATGGAGGAGGGTATACTTTGTCTTAAAGGCACTTTGAGTGCCATGTATGGGAGAATGAACGGCATGGCTTTGAATAAAATGAAACCCTTCCAAAGGTTAAACGAGCCACAGAAATACCATCAAAATGCCATTTAAACATGGCTTGGCCTTTGAATGCTTTCATCGCATCAACCTCTGTGAAAACACGGTCACTTGGATGTTTCTGTGAGAGTGCATGGCGACGGTGGTGGAAAGGTCGGACGGGAGTACTTTGCAGGGAAACCCGCTGGCTTTGATGGCTCTCTGCGGTCACATGTTTCCAGGGCTGTATGTAACAGGCTGTTTTGATCAATAACACCTGCTTTCATTCCTCCTCTACTTGTCTTCCCGTACCATCCTCAATGTTTGTTAGTATTCTATGTAGGTGTGGGGGTTCCAGGTGAGGTCAGGGGTGGTGCAATGGAGTCTGGATGTTGTGTCTGGCAAAAAGAAAAAACAGAAGAAAAAAAATGCCTTTACACAGCTTTATTTGTCTGTGTTTTCTGATTTAAGTTATAACAAAGAAAAATATTTTCTCTAGTGAGTTTTTATCTTTTTATCCCATTTCTGGTTTTTTTTGTGCTGTTTTTGTTGTATAGCACATGAAACAAGAGGAAAACCATCTGGACATTCAAAGCCTATGTAAAATCACCTTTCTGCCTAACGATGACAGTCCAGCCCATCAGCATGTAAATCACAATTAGTCATAAAGCCACTTTGAAAGACTGAAGCCTATTTGATATGCAGATCCTTCAATGGAGATGTCAGACTAATTTCAAGCCCAAAATGGTACAACCCACCATGAACGTCCCCCTACATTCCGTTGCTACGCTGGCTAAATCTGATTTAGAAATGTGAATTAAGGACAGTTGAATGAAGCTAGAGAATACAGCCGATGCTATAATGTGTGGATGGACATGGCTTTGACACATCACACTATTTCTGCAAAAGGCTTGTCAGTCCCCTTTACCTTCATTTCAATGGTTTTTGTAAAGTGGGTAGCCTACCGTGGATAAACGCTCTCAACAACACCATAGTTCTCAGAAATGCAATAGCTTCCTTTATGATTGATATTCTTTGTCGCTCCACTTAACAAATATGTCGCAGAAGACGCGTATTTCCTAGTTCACCAGAGGATAACTGACTGCGACGTTGAAGATATTTTAAATTTGTCGTGCTTAAAATGTATTCCCACTCAATATGCTGTGCCCTGCACCTGTGATAATGACATATGAGGACATAGACACACACACACACACACACACACACACACACACACACACACACACACACACACACACACACACACACACACAACTACGCCCCCAAGCATCCTGGGGTGACCCAGCATGCAGCTCATACACATTAACCTGAGAAATGAGGGACAGTAAAAAGATGACAATGCCTCAGCTTCCATTAACTCAAACACTCTTGGCCCAGAATGCAACAGTGCACACCGGTAATTAATTTTCCCAAGGTCAATTATTGTCGAGCTTTTAAAAAATAATGAGGAGAAACTCCCTGAGGTTAACGTGCGAGAGTCATACCGTCTTGAAGGAACATTTACCTCAAATAAACTTTTTCTTGTTTTTAAGTTTTATGGTTATTTTAGTCTTGTTTAGTGTTCTGATTATTGTTTGGGGTATCTATGTCGGTGATATTTCTGGCAATTTCAATTACTGAAAAACCAAGATATACCTTATTTGTATGATTAAATATTGACAATTGCTTTTTAAAAGTGGGGTTCTGTGAATACAGGTTAATACACAACCATCTCAACTCACTTAAACTCTTCTTCTTATGCTAGTGAAACCAGGGCTATTCCATTTTGAACATTGTAGTAGTTCTAAAACACACATTTTTATAATCATAGTCTTCTCTCTTTTGCACTGACCATTTTCAGCAATCACTAAGTATTGTTAATGGTGTAACGTTATGGGAAATATATTTAATGAAACCTCAAACATGCTTTATCTCCACATACACCCATTGCTCAGTATCCTCACCTCACCCACATATAAACCCATTGATTTCCGAAGCTTCTCTTGAAAAGCACACATATTCTTGAGCAACTAGTCTCATTCAAAAATGTTACACACCACAGTCTGAGTACACACCACAGAAAGGTCCCTGTTCCTCCCTCCATCTCCAGACAGACAACAGGTTCGCTCCATTTAATGACCAGACCAGTGATGGACAGCTGGGGTGTGGGTTTGCTTACTTCTGAGGCTTTCACACTGATGTAGAGGCCTGATGTCTGTCGGTCTGTCTGTCTGCCAGACTTCCAGCTTTAA
>JAVQJS010055643.1:0-15897 GCA_036024795.1 Galaxias rostratus | reverse complement strand
ATATTCTCGAAATAATGCACACAAAAGCACACCCCCCCCCCCCCCCCCCCCCCCACTGCCGAATGACTGCACAGAGCCAATAGTGCTGAATCACCATGACTGTGGAGACCCTTAAAGGTACAGGCACACACCCTATAGCTGAGGGCAATAAGAGCAGTGTGTAAAAAGGGGCTGAGCCTTACTTTGGGTTGACTTTGACCCCGGCCATGTCCAGGCCAATCTTGTTGGTGCACGCATCCCGACCCACGGCTATTAACACCTGTTTGGAAAGACAAGGAAGTCCAATTGGTGGGTTTCTAGATAGAACACTCAAACACTCCATACAAAATACATATAAATAGTGTCATGTCATGCTGATCAATGGGAGAAAACCGACGTCATGACTGCCTCTACACTGTTCATTTAAGGTATCTGAGGGATGCCATTGGCACCTACAGTGTTGTACTCTCCCTCGATGATCTCGTCGCTCTCAGTGGACTTGGCCGTCACCTTCAGCCGGCCCGGAGTGCCTGCTTCCAGCTCCTCCACCTGACACACACACACACACACACACACACACACACACACACACACACACACACACACACACTGAGACGCTGAACCCAGTGAGAAAGTCTCAGACAAAACTAAACGATACGCTGCTCATACACGTCAAACCATTTGCCCTCCGTTCCTACAAACAAAGCTGACATCATGGCCTAGAGATGTTCCAATTTAAGCTGAGCCACTCAGCTCGTTAATTTCACAAAAGGAAAATGGTCAATACACAAGTCGTAAAAGGCTTCCCGAAAATGCTTTGTACAGCCAAGAAGGGCTCTGTCATGCCATGTGTGTCTAGACAGACAGACAGACCGACCTTGACTGGGACGTATTTCCGGAGGAACTTGACGCCGTGCTCCTCCATGTGCTCTCCAGCGCGGTTGGCCATGTCCTGGTCAAAGCCACGCAGCAAGATGGAGCGCACCATGACGGTGACGTCCAGGCCCAGACCTGCCAGAAAACCCCCGCACTCCAGAGCCACGTAAGACGCCCCAATCACCAGGGTTTTCCCCGGACAGTAGGGCAGGGAGAAGAGGTCGTCACTGGAGACAGGGTACAGAGAGAGTTCGTCTTCGACACAAACACACCAACGCAGTAAGAACATGTGCTAGAATAGCTGGCCCACTCAAATGGTCTCTAAACCTTAAGTCTTATATTTCCATAATCAATAGCATTATCATTTTGATTAAACCATAATGAGTAAAGAGACTAATTCCACTTCAATGCTGAGGCAATTCATACTCAATATTATTGAAAGCAAACCACTTGGACAAGTGTACTTATACAGAATGCTATAGTGTTTGGTTTCTGCTGTTCAGGCAGCATAATCCGCAAACAAGCAGGGGCAGCCCTTCCTCTTGCTATGCTGTTAAAATGGTGGCGATAAGCCCTGAAATGGACGGTACCGAGGGAGCCCTTAGCGGCCCCCCACCAGGACAGAGCACGGAAGCTCCAGAGGGTAGCCTTATTCAGCCCTGTGTTTAGAAAGACGGGGATAATGCGTCCTCAAGAGACACAGTGTACACTTAACCAGGCGATAGAAAAATGGGAGCGTGTGTGCGCGCGTGAGCTACTCGGCATTAAACCTCTATTCTATAACATTACACAAGAGTCCCTCTGTCTGCACAGAGCACAGACAACGTGTGTGTGTGTGTGTGTGTGTGTGTGTGTGTAGTTGAAATAGAGCCTGGGACCGAAGCGCTTGGGTCTTTGTATTGTGTAACGCGAGCTGACGAGTGGGTGCTTTCCTTGCCAACCGCAGCCCACCAGGATGGAGAGAAACGCTGCCGTTCTGTTGGCCCTCACCTGGTGATGCAGTACTCTTTGTCTCCAGGGATGCCCAGGTAGCGAGGCCTCTCTCCCGTCGCCAGGACAAACCTGGCAGATGTGTGGAAGGTCTCTTTCCCCCGCTTGGTTGTTGCCTAGAGAGGAATGTGCACATAATGAACAATTGCTTTGCAAAAGCTTGTAGATAAAATCAGCTAGTACAAACTGTACACCAGACAGTGAAACCAACCAACCAACCCTATTGTTTCTTTGTTAGATGCATTGAATCAGTTCCAATAATAAAAAACCCTGGGCTACACGTCAACATAAATGCCAATATCTACATGCACACACCTTGACTTTGTGAGGCTCTACAAACTCTGCATAGGAGTTGACATAGTTGACATTCTTGTCGCGCAGCGACACTCTGTAGCCCCAGTTCAGCGAGCCGATGTAGTTGTTCACTCCCGTCCTCATCGTCTCCCAGTTGTGCTTCACTGTAAACACGAAAGAAACGGGTCAAACATGCGTAAACGTTACACAAGAACACAGAGTCAGGCAATTTGACTTTGAGAAAAAAAAACTCTACAATATAGCATGACCAAATAAAGTAACAACAGTAGAGCCATGCTTGTTGGGCAATTTCCTCTCCCACCCTCACCTGTCTCCTCAAACTCCCAGCCAAACTTGCGGGCGTCCTGCAAAGACGTGCCAAGTAGGGCGGTCTGGTGCATCAGCTTCTTGGGGATACAGCCCACGTTCACGCATGTCCCCCCAAGGCCTGGTCGGGACAGGATAGAACAGGACACATGCACGTCAAACCTCCATCAGCGTATAAGCCCTCATTCGGTAAGCAAGGTAGAATAGGAGTGGGAAGCCCTCGGTTACCCCAGGTAGTTCCTTTGGGTGTGGGCACCACATAGTCCAGCACCATCACCTTCTTCCCCTGGGATGCTGCCTCCTACATTTCAACACACAATACAGAAAAAACTGCTAAGTGAGACAGCAACCGGTTTGCAACTTGTAGCCAATAATACAAGTAATAAGACCTGCAATATCTCAGATAGAAGCTACACGCTTCTCAGTACGCTGGTGAGCCGGGAGACTATCATTATCTGTGGCTGACCTTTGAGCAGGCCAGGCCTCCAGAGCCTCCTCCGATGACTATCAGGTCATAGTCGTAGGCCTCCCCCTCCGCACCCAGCAGCTGCTGCAGGACTCCGTCTTTGTGGGCCTGACGGGAAGAATCACACAGATTGGCTTTGCATGGCCAATAAAAGGCTGGGGGAACCTAATCTCCCAAAGGAACAGCTAAAGTTTGTAAGAATTGATAACAATTTGGCATATGACTTGCCAAGAGAAAGTTCAAAATTTGGTATTGGGACAGTCATTCATGTCAGTTGACAGATTACAGAAGGTCCAAAAGACGCACTTGCTAAACAGCTACATCATGCTGGTGTGTAACACTCAGGAGATGGAGGCTTAGTTAAAAAAAGCAAATGTATGGGTTCTACCAAATATTACATGTAAATTGCAGTGTAACAACACATTTTGAGTAATTTATGCCCAGTGCCACAGCCAAATATCAATGGTCCTCTTAGGCCTCCTTTGTGGCATTTGGACAGCCAACGCTGCCTAATTTTATAAAGCTAATTAAGCAATGCGCAATATTACCACACAATCTCAAGATATGCTATATCTGAAAGCCCTCAGCTAGCATGCCCTCAGCTAGCATGCAGCTATCAGTAAACTCCTCTTCCTACTGGTGCCTACCTGCATTGTTTTGTCACAGCCTCCGACGTGAGTCTTGTTGATGAAGACGTTGGGAACAGTTTTCTGCCCCGTCATCTCCAGTAACAGCTCTTGGTAGTTGGTTCCATGCTCTACAAGAAAGAAACATTTCTTTTTCTATTCTATCAATTAACTGTACAGCCCACTGGTACCTGATGTTTTCAAGCCCATATAAATTGCAGACAACCTTATGAGAATCAATGGGATCCAGAATCAGTGACCAGATCATTATAAAGGACTCTACATACAATGTACATACATAATAGGTTGGGTCATGTGTGGGGCTGTGTGGAAAACAAATCATTGCATCTGTAGTAATCGCAGGAAAGCCGCGTGTTAATTGGCCAAAAAGTAATTTAAATAACACTTTAAAATGTCAAAACATATTTGTCGTACGAATTGCTGAACCTTTATGAATGGGTTGAGCGCAAAAGAGATGAGGTGAATGTGACTGACCTTAGTACCGAACGACAGAAAATGCCATCTAAAACAATTTTGGGGGGACCTAGTCTCCACATACACATAACTAGAAGAGACAAATACATCATACTTGTGTGTATGAGTGTGTGAATGTATGTTTAGCTCAAAGTGAGATACTAAGCCTTGGTGGGGAGGGGAATCCCTGAAGTGCATTTTTCTGCATACAGAAAGAATTAGAAAATGGTGTGGTCAGTAATCTGTATCTTGACTGTAAGTGTGAACATTGTATTTGTTTTTATGGGAGATATCAAAATAAAGATAATGTGTAGAATAATTGTCTTACCAATCTGATCCAACTCTACCACATTACACTTGACGTTTAGCTCTTTGAACAAATCTTTTACCTAGAAAGAAAAGTAAGAACTCGTTTGCATTTCAGGTTGACTGTTTTAAATAAAGCAAGCGTTCAATCAAACTAAAAATCATAACCATTACATATTAACGCTGGAAGCGATACGGGTTATAACTGCCACATACATGGCAAAAACGTTTTGACCGAAATACATCAATCACATGCATCTAATACAACATTAGAGCATGGCCAATTTATGCTTTCAGATTATGTCCAAATTAATGAATCTGTCAGCTGTGTAGCATTTTCGAACGTGCACACTGAACTGGTTTGCTAGTTGGAGCTAAAGTTACTAAAGTTGTACTTGTGTTCAATTCTATTTACTCTCCAATCAAAGAAGCAGTCATTATCAATCGCTAAACGTTTCAATAACAGGATGTTGACATAAATTTAACTGGACACGCGCCTTCTAGTAACGTTAGAAACACAGTGGAACACTTTCCAGTTGATAGCCTGATCCCCAGACCCGTATTGCGGGTGAGCAGACAGACAAGAAGCAGGACAATCGCTAAATGTAGCTAGCTAGCTAGCCAACTAAGCTAGTGCGTGATTATGCTGATTAACAACAAAAACGGAGAACAACTAACAAATGAACTTACCTTCACACAAAATGGGCAGTAGCTTTTACTAAATACAAGTACTTGATTTGAATCGATAAGACCCTGTATTTGGGATTTTAATTCTTTCCGCCCTGTGTCAATTTCGACGGGAGGCATTTTCCGAGACTTCTCGGTCAGCTTGCCTCCTGGCAAACTTCACAAGCAAAAGCAAGACGAGTCTGTTAAGCAACCTCTACCTAGCTAAATACAAAAATGTTCCTGTTGTTGTCTTTTCGGAGGAAGAGCTACAATCCAACGTTGTCCACTGTTAACGTCACCCAGAACTGATCCTTCAATCTGCCGGTTGCCTGTGCCTACTCTTGGGTCTATTCAGCGCGCGAAAAGGGTTTGGCTTGGCAGCTTGATTGCTGGATATATTACACATGATTCGCCTACTTTCATTACATTGGCCCAAATACAGCTGAAAACCCCGCCCACAAAAGCTAAACATAGGAGAACCTGCCGCTAACTGTTCCATTCGTTACAGTTTACCTTGGTTAGACGGGATGTGACCAATGTAAAATACATTCTTGGAGCATTAATGTTGCACATGCTTGCAATAGTCACTATGTATAAAGAATTACGTGAATTTGGTTGAAATACACAATAAACGCCATTTATGAGAAGCAAATAAGCAAAGTTCATCGTACTGTGTCCGACACCCTGTGTTTGATGTAATACCACCATCTACCGGTGAAAACAAGAGTTGAAATCATATAAGAAGGCTCTTGCCTTTTTATTCCTCCATATTCCCTAATGTCTTCAACTGTGATGATACAAACATAAACGTTTGGCTCAACACTGCTTACTCCTGGTTGGTGATTGATTAATTGTATATAGTACTATAAACTGATGTGTGGTTGTGCTTGCATACACATGTCGTTCAATCTTTATTGCAATCAATCCACAAATCATTGGTAACACGTTTTATGTAAGCATTTTTCCAACCCCCATTTAAGACTTTCATAACTAGAGCCAGAAGCTCAATGTTTGAGGCCTGGGTCTTGCCATGTTTGCTGTTTACACAACTGTCAAACATGGCAAACAACGCTATATTTCCGAACATTGGATAAATAATAACATTGCATGGTTGTCTATGTGTTGTTGGTGAATTCTGACAGATCCTATTTATGAACTTGTTATTGGTATAAATAAACTTAAATTAAAAAGAATTGAGGATCTTTAATAACGAGCACGTTGTCCGAATTTGCATAGACCATCGTGCTGGATTTCACCTGCAATTCAAAAACCCCAGTGGATGGCGACCGTGGATTCACTATTTTAGATTCACTATACTGAGTGGCCCGAATAGTTGTCGGAGTACGTTTTGAGAAACGTTTTGTACGTGTAACATACGTTTCCTTATTACATTTGAATATGCTCTAAAATGTACCGCTTCATATTGACAGTGCGATCAAGTGCGATTAGGTATACTGCCTAAATGTCAGTAGATGCTTCTTAAAAAATTAACAACAGTTAGTAAATTATCTAACGACGTTAGTTTTTTTTTTTTTCTTTAACCACAATTAGTTATCACACGAAAAAGAACACGTTTAGTTGCCGGGCTCGCTCAAACTAAACTAGGCAGTTAGTAACAGTTATATACACGCGACTTCACGACCGTAGCAAGCTATATATTTATTGGGAGTAACCTGTGTCGTTGATAGGGTTATTTAAGAGGTAATGAGTTGGCATGGTTCAACCTGACCATGCCCATTCATTGTTTCTGTAGTGTAATGCGATTGGCTAACCTAATTGAGTCGTCTTCTCCAGGTGAAAGTCTCGTGGCAGTCGCCAACTATCAAACTTCTGCAATCTAATAGCGCAAGCAGGAGAAGATGATGTATTGACGGATGTTTAGGTGAGCCTAAAGGGTTAACACTTTTAAAATTCGAAAAAGCGATTAATGTTGTTAAGATCATTGTATTAAGAGAAATTCCATTATGTGTGTAATGATTTAAGATGAGACACTGCATGCACAACCTTGGTACAACTTACTAAACGAATTAGCAAGTTTAAACATAAGAATCTTTTTATTTTGCTTTCTCAATTTAAAACTGTCTGTTTGTACATATAGGTATAACCATTTTAGTGTAAGTAAATGACCGAACTGTAAGGCTTTTAACCCAACCCTGGGTGAGTGATTCAGAATGGTGTGTGTCATGTGTTTTTGTGTGGTCTAACAGTTAAGATACTTTGCTCCACCTCCACTCCTCTGTTTCAAGAAATAGCCTTAGCACCACAATACCGTTTTCACAAGAGGAAGCACGGGGAAGCCAGAACTGGAGGGACAGTGTTGTACGCAAAATATTCACAAAATGGCAGAGAACAAGTCGGGGCCAAACATTGGGGCAGGGGCTGGAATCTTAGCCAAACGAATGCAGAGGTCATTGAGTCGGGCCCAAGAGAAGGTAAGCAATTAATTATATTCCTCAAAATCTTACTCAGGCAAGCACATTATTTTTGTCATGTTAACTGTTCCTGCTTTATAAATATTTTTAACCCAGACTGATGTTCAAAATGGTACTAGGGTCATAATTTTCAGGTGTTGCCATTTAGGAAGGGCGCCTACAATGCATTTGAATTGCATCATGAAAAGGGGTTACCAATAGACTTTGTGAATAATCCTACCATCATGTGGCCTGCAATAGTCACACTTGATGAATACATGTAAAGATCCTTTACCTAAACTAAACAGTCATTGCTCTCTGTCAACTATAACCTGTAAATAGTCTCTTCATATGTTCGGTGTGCAGCATAATGTATAAAAACATTTTAGGCTTCCCGTGTGTTTGTCTTAATGCCATTCAGTTGCTGTTTATTGTGCAATTGCTTGTGGACACAAAAGCTGCCACTTCCTGCCCCAGCGTTCACTTCCTCTCGCAGATGCAAACTTGGTTGCTTTGGGGTTTACAGTCTCAGACTGGAAGTCCAATGTTTTTACTGAAGTGCTAAAGCTGCCCTAGAGAGGGCAAGGCTGGGTGCTTTGTTTTATGTTTTTTTTTTTACAGGCGTATCTTGAATGATGAAAGGACAACACAACATTCGGTTTTGAGTTAAAATAAACCTATCCGTTCATTAGTATACATGCAATATTTGAACCTTCAGTAACTTATGTAGCGCCATAATCACTAATGCCCATGTGCCACATTCTGGTTACTCACTGTCAGTCTGGGTGTCCTCTTTTCACAGGTCATGCAGAAGTTAGGAAAAGCCATGGAGACAAAGGATGAACAATTTGAGCAGTGTACCCAGAATCTCTTCAAACAGCAGGTATAGCGTCAGTGAATGAAGACAACTGTAAAATAGGTCTGTGCTGTGATCATCAGCATACATGCATATTGATAAATAACAGGACTTGGCTTTTTACCCTAGTAGCATAAGGGTTGCATTTCTTGCTTGAAAGATCCACATTTTTAAATTTCTTTCATTGTGATAGTAAGATCCGACAATAAGCATTCAAAATGCAAACACACTTCAACTGTTACCAAATATTGTACACTAGTTTATTTAAGTCAACGGTAAATCTACTACAAACTGTGTTAGTGCGAGTTTCAGCAAGTTCTACTCTGTTTTGTTTGTCCTGTTTTTGTGTGAGTTTGAGAGTGAACAAGGTCAGATAGCTTTTATGCTTGTCTGTGTGTGTTGATCTACAGATTTTATTTTAAAGGAAGTTATTTAGTATACCATCTTAAGAAAAAACTAATTATGGAATGTCTGAAAGTGGTCTGACTTGACTCTAAGAAACTACCAGAATGTTTTTCTGAATCTATTGTTAAAGTAACAGGAAGGAACTCCACCCTTCACATAATAACACAGCACATCAAATGTGATTGACCATTTTATAATAATATGAAGTAGGTTTTCAACTCAAATTAGCATCACATTCACACTTTTTAATATAATAATTAATATAAGTTTAAATGGGTCTTGGTACAAACTGAATTGTTTGTATCCTCAAATGTTTTATGAATGCTTATTAATTCAGTGTAATGGGTAGCATATTTTTTAATTTGCTCACTGTTTGTGTGCGAAAGTAATCAAAAATTTTTTGTTTTTACCCCTAGACGGATGGAAGCCGGTTATTCAAAGATGTCAAATCATACCATGCTGCAGTCAAAGGTAGGACTTAAACACAATTTTACCTGACAAGAGTGAGGACCATTTCCACAGAGACTGTGATAGGAAGCTCATACATTTAAACAGGAGGGCATGGGTTGCTATGTTGCTGAGGAACGGCAGATCGCCAATGTTTCTATTGAGGCCCACAAAACTGCAAATTTTATACTCCTACTACAGTTTTGTTTAACAAGCTATGGCCTTAGGGGGCATACATCTATAAATTAGAAACAAAAGTGCCAACTATCTCCGCTGATAAGTTTCTTTCAGATCTCCATTTTTCCTGGCAGTGAAAGAGAAGTGAGAAGTGGATCCTATCTACTTTTAGACATTGTGCGGTCTTTCGCTCACATTTGTGTCCTCTTGGAGGAGAACAAACTAGTCTGGCCAAACAGCTTACCCAGTCATCTCTGTATTAGCATTTTAAGATAGGGCAGGAGTCACAGGACAGACAGAAACTGCTGTGGCCTTTATTTCAACAATGTCAGCCTATTTTTAAAAGGCTTCTGTCAGCTAGTGTTTTTTTGACCTGTAAGAGTAGGACCTGCTGAAACTTTCACTGCCACACAACCAAAATAACAGCTGAATTAGTTGTTGAATCTGTAAATGTCATACCTAGTCAGCTTTAAGGCCACAGTGACTTAGTCACCCAAGCTGTTTGCGAAGCGGGCTAGTCTTCAACGTCCATATTGAGATTGGAATTTGTTCAGTGATAAATTGACTGCACATTAAATGCAATTATCTCCAAACATCTCTGGCTTATGCTCTCTGTCCCTCTTTACAGCGATGCACGAGTCATCCAAACGCCTGTCCCAGACCTTAAAAGAAGTCTATGAACCAGACTGGCAAGGATTAGAGGACCTGTCTGTTATTATGGAGGTGGAGTGTAGCTCGTATTCCTAGATTTGTTTCTCTTTACAGCGTGAATTGGAACTAGAGTATGAAGCAAAATGAATGTGTCAACATGGTGACAACTTGTTGCATTTCTGGCACTGTCATACGAGGTTGTCCATTGCAGAGCGAGGACCTGCTGTGGAATGACTACGAAGAGAAGCTGACTGATCAGATAGTTCGCACCATGGAGAACTACACCGGCCAGTTCACCGAGGTCAAGGTATGCCGTCACTCCTTTCTGTGTTCTGTAAAATGACTGCAATCGCACGGTCAAGTCAACCAGGATTAGTTGGTCAAGCTCAAAGTCATACTGTTGTCTCCCAGGAGCGGGTGGCTAAAAGAGGACGCAAGTTGGTGGACTACGATTCCTCCCGGCACCACCTGGAATCGCTGCAGAGTGCAAAGAAGAAGGACGATGTCAAAATCACCAAAGTGCGTAGGGTACAAGGAGAAGGGCCGTTTCCTCAACCCACCGCAGCCAGCCAGCGTCAGCGTCCTATGTTAAGAAGTGTAAGCATGTCCTTTGCTTTTCCCACCACCCAGGCTGACGAGGAGTTCAACAAGGCACAAAGTGTCTTTGAAGAGATCAACACAGAGCTGCGAGAAGAGCTTCCTGTCCTCTACCAAAGGTAACGTTGACCAAGGGGAGCACATGACAGAAGGTAGAGATCAGCATGCTGATGGCGAAAGATATGTCGTTCCTTTGAATTTCTTTGATGGCAAAGAATTTATGTCTGTAATAATCGTCAATATTTGCATTTGCCATTTCCTGTTAGATTGTAATCGGAATTGACAAAACAAGTAGCTTTACTTTCAAGGTTTTCCAGAAGCTCCATTACGTTCTGTCTCAGTTTGTCTTGTCTAGCGGCACAATGTTTATACACATCATAGAGCTGTGAGACCTAGGTGGTCATGCCCACAGCTCACTGTGGGAGATAAGCAACACCTGCAGAATCAAGTGAACTCACTATCTCATCCCCTCCCCTGCACAGCCGGATAGGTTGCTATGTGACCGTCTATCAGAACCTCTCCAATCTGCGAGATGTCTTCTATAAGGAAATGAGTGTGGTGAGTCTGAGTTGGAGCTGTGTGTGACAACTGACAACCCAAATGTCTAGCCTCCATAGAATACATTTAGTATGTTTGTGAGGGGAATTTACCATGTTGTGAGGGAAGTGTACCATTTTGTGGCAATGGTTTTCCTTCCAGCTGAATCATGAGCTGTATAATGTGATGAAGAAGCTGGAGACCCAGCACTCTGGAAAGGCTTTCATCATCAAAGGGCTGAACAGGTACACCTCACCATGTCCCTCCCCATGCGTCCAAAAAGGTTGATCATCTCATAATGATTGAAATCGACTGTTAATTTTCACGTTGCCATATTCCCATTCCCTTTCTGTCACACAGCACAAAGACAAAGAAGAGGAAATCTCTGATCATCTCCGCTCCCATCCCCTGCAACACTGCCTTCCCCGCTGACCACGTGTCCCTGCACCCCTCCACCCAGAACGGCCATGACCCCAGCCCTCCCTCGGCCCACTCTCCCCCACACAGCCTCTCCGAGGAGTCCGTCCTGGCGGCCGAGGGCAGCGGTCCCGCCTCGGAGACCTCAGACCAAGAGGAGCTGAGCTCCAACGGGGCCAACACGCCCAAGAGGCTGTCAGCGTGCGACAGTGAACACAGCTACAAGAGCGACGTGACCGGGAGTCAGAGTCTTGCCGAGAGCGTGGCGGAAATGGAGGAGGAGCAGCAGGAGCAGCTGGAGGAGCAGCAGCAGCAGCAGCAGCAGCAGCAAGGTGCGAGGGGCGAGGTGCGTTTAGACCAGGACACACACAGGTCAGATGAGACAGAGTCCACAGTTCAGGGTGTGTCGGCAGGGAGTGACGTCGCACACGGTCCTGATAAGGAGACCCCCTCTTATCTGCCCCAAGACCCCGGGTCCAAGCTGCCACCTGTACCCGCTAGACGGGTCTCCTCTAAATCCTTGGGGATACGCTCCCTCATAGTGGGCGAGGGGGCTAATGCGGCTTCTCAAGACTTGTCGTCCAAAAGCAACACACATGACTCTGACTCCCAGAAGCCCCTTGGTTTTCTTTACAAGGTAAGACCCCGTTAGGTTTTTGTCAGCAGTCTGTGAAATCAATGTTAATGTTGTTTTTGCAATTTGGACGGGACTTGACGGGACTGATTCCAGGGGGTGGCGTTAGTGACTCACATGACGTCTGAAGATGGACTCCTATCGTTTGAGCAAGGAGACGTGATCCTGGTGCTCTCAGGCGCTGAGGTCTGTGCTGTCTTTCTGTCAATACTAGACATTTCATATCACTGCTTTATAGTGGCATGTCGTTTCCCCTTTCCTCACCTGCCATGCCAGTGACGTGTTGGTTTTTGGTTTCGATGCCTCTCCCCCAGCAGCAGGAGGGCATGGTGAAAGGTATCAAAGAACAGCGCTGGAATCAAGATCGAGATCTGGCAAGTCACTGCGGGATCGTAATGGAAAAACTGATCCAGCCAGTTCACTCGTGAGGCAACACTGTCCCTTTTTTCCCAATCCCCATGTTGGTGGCTTCCGAAGATCTGCTTGTGTGAGTCACCCTTATTGGCCGAGCGCCCAAAGTGTTTGGGTGCGGAAACTGCACTCTTTGGCGGTTACTCACTCTCTCAGATGTGTTCCAGCTTGTTCCGGCTTTGTTGCATGACAAATCACTAGCAATCCACGGACACAGGAAGAGTAAAATGATAAATAACTTGTGTAAATGCCTTCAAATGTTTTTAATAGGATGTCAGTATTTGTGCTTCTATATGTTCTAATGAAGCTGTGAGTCAAAATGTGTTAAAATGATGCCATCTACTTGTTTAATAAAGTTAAGAAAAACTAGTTTCACACCGTTTTTTCCCCCATGTTGAAAATCATGCCACTTTTACATTTCACCTCAAGGAGGCAGCAATAAATAAACTTAACTAAATGGCAACAAATACTTGGCCATTTCTAGGATTGATTTTGTAAATCTACATCACATTAAAGATTTGTTTTTATTTGAACATTGCCTGAGAATTAGTAATGTAGATTTATGAGTAAATGAAGAAATACTGGGTTGATAATTTTGTAGAAAACTACTAAATGAGAGCTAACTGGTGGAGTGTTAGAGAGAAGTGCCTGGGGTTTCCACTTCCAAATATGAACATAAAACAACAGATGGTCCTTTGTGGAAATGTTCTAGCTGTAACAAACATCCATCTGCATTGTACAGGCCAAGTGACGTGGGGATCTTGTGCAACTCTTACCAGACATGGATTGCTGTTCATTGGATGGAGCGTCACTTGTGTTGCGTAATAACTTATGTCTGTATGAAAGGCAACTCCAATGTAGGCTAAAGTTACAAATAAGGTTGATAATCAATTTATTAACGAAAATCGAGGGGTTTTAGTGGCAGGAACCCAAGTAATGTGAACCACATCAAGTACTTAATGTATGGGTTAAAGTTTCCAATTGAGGTCACCTTATCCCCATAGACCCAGGGAAATGTTACAGCAAATGTAATATCTTTCTGAGAATTGTTTTCATTGCAATCATTTTCTTACTATCAATAACTGAACTTGCATGTACAGGAGATCCTTGCTTTGACACCCGTTGATAACATTGATCAAATATTGTTTTCTGCATGAACAATAATGACTTTGTTATGAACACTGTTTTCCATTGTGACACAAGGAAATGGAGATAACTGTAAAGTACCCAGTAACAGAGATTGATGTTCAGCAAAGGCAATACAGGTTGTAAGGTGTGTCACATATAGCCCTACAAGTCTTTAAAAAATGCAGAGGGATTACTTGCAGGAGTTATCCAGCAATGCCATACATATAGGTGAAACGAGCAATTCTCACTGAATTACTATTGGCTTCTTTCTTTCTCCTTTTCTCAATGAGAGGTCTTGTACAGACAGAATATCTTGCCAGCATTCTTTCCTCATTCATAATTCACCTGCTATGCTGCTTGTTTGCAGTGAGTATTTGGCAGTTCCTTTTTTTGCCAATTCTAGAAGAAATGGGTGTGTGGCTAACCAGGCATGAGGAGTTAGGTTAGACTATTTCTCATAGTCTTCGTTAGGAAGTTGGTGTCAAGAGATGATGGCTAGGCACAACTTCTATCGTAAATTTTGTTCAGTTCCTCAGAGACCTGGAGATTTCAACCACTGTTTATGTGACTTGACCTTGGCTTCTTGCCAGAGGTAACTGCGATGTTATCCGTAAAAGTGCTTTCTTAAATTTACCACACCATGGCTGTCTTCAAATATACACCTTCACAAATGTCTGCTCTGTTCATGATCATAAAAGTGTGTCCTCCAATTTGCATACATCTGATCCCAGGATGTTGTTTAAATCTAAGTACACAAGTTTCTGTGGTTTGAGTGTGTTAGGTGTGTGCATTGTCCTTGGCTACAGCCCAAAAAGTTATATATTTTTAACTTGCCTGTCAAACTAAGAGGAAAATAGCAGGCAAACTTACTATAGTAGTAGTAGACTAATTTGTTAACTCAGAAGGCATAACAACTATGATTACCACATAGTGGAAATTACTGGAGAAAACCCATCGAAGTCACTCCACTCAGACCTGGAGTCAGCCATTTTTTTTTTTTACATCTGCATCGCATAAAGTTTTTCTTTATGTGTATGACTGATTGGATTTGTTTTCTGAAAGCTCAACTCCAGACCTATCATTCTTTCTTAAGCCTCAACTCTCAGTGAAGGCCTAAAGAAGGCAATCAATATTTCATTAAACCCCATGCTGATATTTTTACATCATCTCAGGAACCAAGATGACGCAACATCTTGAATATTCAGTAAAACCAGAGGAAGAACATTTGAAGTAGGGCTATGGCAGGTCACGTGAATGCGATATGTGTACAGAACTGTCCAAGTCATATAGTTACCTTCATCCATTTCGCTTCATCAGTAGTAACCTCTCTTCCCCTGTACTTTGGTGTATGTCCTGGTGCTCTTTCCATCATCTTTTAGTTCTTCTGACAACCTACAGACCACTCTGTGTGTGTTCCATGTTCCTCATCACCTTTTTCTAATCTAATATATGTGTGTCAGTGTGAGTGGGTACATGATGAAGATGGATCCAGCGTCTTTGAGTGTTTTGAAAAGCGCTTTATAAATATAATGTATTGTTATTATTATGGGACTAGTGAAACACACTAGGTGATTTTTTAATTTGTAAGTATCGTACTTTGCTAATAACCTGAGATAAATGACCCAAATGATATGGCCACTTCAACCGCTACCTATACTTGTCCTACAGTGTTATGGCCTCACATTCCATCAATGTAAATTATTGTTAGAAATAAGGTGTGCAGAAAAACCAGATTCAAGGTTACACTTTTATTCACATTTTCTCTGCTTAAGATCTAATAGAAGGGGTACTTTATTTTGTTGATGCTGAGCTACAGGGGTAGTCTCTAATGACTGTAGGTAACATGCTAACTGCTTTGGCAATGTTCTCCTTGACAAAATGGATCTCAAACAAAGCATGAGAAATGTTTGCGTAGCACCACATACAATTGGGCTGGATGATGAGAGGAAATAAAGATGACACTCTGCAGCATCACCTCTATGCATCTCTCATTCGTCCACGAGAACATGTTTTTCCCAAAGAAAAAAAGTGGGTGTGGAAATCCCCTGACCAACTCGACAAGTCCGAGCACATCACGTTATTCATAGACAATGACTAGCTAGACAAAGTCAGTCATTTAAACACAGGTCAACGGAAACCAAAGGGTTGATCTTAGAGCACTGTGGTGGTACGCTACAGCAGACCCTTGTCTTACAGCATCAACGTATAAAACCCTAAAC